>CANSZD010003143.1:310000-375500 GCA_947648045.1 Beta corolliflora
CATATCTCATTCGATTCTCGTCGAAATCGAACTTTTGACCAGGCTTTGGGAAACTATAGAGCCAAATTTTCATATCCAACTTGAATCGTCCAAATATATTGAGTGTTATGTGAGCTATGGCATTTAGAAGTTGACCCTTATGCACAAACCCTTATGAATAAATGGAGTTGATCTTGTGAACAAATGGAGTTACTTGAATATGTGGTTACTCTTAAAAATAAAACGGTGTTACTCTTATAAAAAATGCGGTTACTTTCATATCAAATGGGAACACTAATTAGTTCACTCTTATGAACGAATGAGGTTACTTGTATGAAATTAAAAAATGGAGTTACTTTTGTGAACAATTGGGATTTACTCGTAAGATCAAATAGGGTAATCGTATGATTAAAAGAGGTTACTCATATGAACAAACACTAGTACAGAATCAACAATTTGCGTCAGACATGTGTATGACGCTACAGGCCTCGACGCAAATTTAGGAGAGATGATATGCGTGAGATTAGGACACGACGCATATTTTAAGCTATTTGCGTCGGACAATAAGCAATGTTCGACGCACATGACTCCTTGAGCCCATCACCAGCATCACCCAGCATGCCTGCACATGGGACTATGTGCGTCAGATGCGAAGAAATGTGCGACGTTGATGAGGAGCTATTTGCGTCGCACGTTGGACAAGGTGCAACGCATATCATCCTCACAAGCACCACACCAAGCAGCGCCCAAGTATGCCTGCGCAGGAGCCATGTGCGTCTGATGTAGGCTATGTGCGACGCAAATGAATAGCACAAAGTCTGATCCAAATCATTCAGTTTGTTTTTTTTAGCAGCTTTTTTTTTCAGCATTTATTTTGCATAAAGTAAACATAAAACATCAAAACTAAACGAACATTTATATTAATAACTATGAGCAGAAATTTCAGTAGAGTCTCCTTTGTATTTTGGATAACCCAAGAAATCGTTGGGAAAAATTTCATAAATAACCAAAACATGTTCTAGTACATCTCAATCAAGCAACAATTATGTTACATAAGATTCACCAACAAAGGTTCAATCAGTAAAATATTGTTCAACCTACAAATTGATATACTAACTAGCTAGTTTCTTGGACGACCCCTACAAAGTGTTTAGCTCAAAGATCTTTGATTTCGGTGATCTCCTCAAAGGAGTATGGCTTGGTACTTCTTGAAAAATCCTAGAAATATATTGAATTAGTTAATATACTTAATAATTCTATAAGTATCAAACTATATTACCAATAACGAATTTACAACATATATATACCTCATGTAAATTATCTGAATTATAGTAGAAGCAAATTATGTCAACAATAGTAGAATAATTATATATTGTTGCGGTTAAATTGCGGCGGTTATAGCTATACGCAGCAATATACTGCTTGAGAAAATTTAAAAAGCGTTTAAAAAGACCTATTGTTGTGGTTTTTCGGAAGAACCATAGCAATACCCCTTTTGTTCAAAATATTACGAGCATAGGGTTTCAGATTCATTTAACAAAAAGAGAGGTATATGGCTTGATGCCAGCCGTCTCCCTTCACTCCCATTATCTTTCCCTCTTATCACTCCCTTTTCCTCTCTCTTCCTCCCTCTTCAAATCTCTCGAGTTTCTCTCTTCCTCTCTCTTGAAATCACGAGCTTCTCTCATCAAATCACGAGCTTCCTCTCTCTTCAAATCTCGAGCACTCTCGTTCTCTCTCCTCTCGCCATTGCAGACCGGCGACTAGACAACACTCTCTTCTCTCGTCAACGCAGACCGGCGACTCCGTGGCAACTCTTCACGAACATGGCGTCGCTCCGAAATCGCAGACCTCCACCATTTTTGGGTATCGTTCGCGGCCGCACTCCAGCGCGATTTTCATCATTTCACGCCTTCTATCTCGCTGAACACCGGCGTGATTCCTTGGCGGGACTGACTTCTCTCACTCTCCCTCTACCTCGGCGGCGCGATAAATCTAATGTTAGGTTTTAGTTTTTTTTTCTTATATATGATGTTAGGTCTCCCTCTCCCTTTATCATTTTATTTTCTTATAAGTTGGTTATAATTTTTACTTAGAGTGTTTTAGGAGATTTTACTTAGATCTGATGTTACGGTTTCGAATTTTTCATTAATTTTTTAGAATGAACGTGATGTGGTGTTCCTATTGTTAGTTTAATTTATTTTGAATGATTGTGATTTTGGTTTTTTTTTTTATGTTGGTTTCATTTTGAGTTTAGTTTCTGTTTCAAGATCTGATGCTCATTTCATTTTCAGTTCGTTTATGAATATGGTGGATAATGGATGGGTTAGTTGCCAAGTTTTCAAAAAAAAAATAAAAAATTTGTTGCGGGTCTTTGAAAAATATTATTGCTGTTTTATAACCGCAGCAACAGAATAATCTATTGAAGCGCCTTGATTTGCGGCGCTACGAAAAATGCCTCAATAAGCCACTTACGAACCGCAGCAATATGCAATTATTCTACTAGTGCAAGCATATATTTCATCATGAAATAGCCACATTCAGTTCATGCAGATTGTTGAGCACACTACACCAAATTTAATGTGTATATTAGAATCCCATATAAAAGCCTAAATGTAAAATGTGTCTCAAATACAAACCATGAGAGTTTTACCGACATAGTTATCCATGACAATTTAGTTCCACTATTGGATCCTTGAAGGCGTTTCAAACTTGTAAATGCACTAAGTATAGAAATTTTGTAACAATTAATTACTATAAACACTTATAGTTTAATTAAAATATAATAAAATGCATGTAAAATAATTAATATGTCTAATAATTATGAACTTACGTATTCAGCGGTATCTTGATAGCTAAGGATCTATTTCTCTGGAGCGAATCAAATTTATATATCTCTTTCTTAATTAAAATGAGAAATGACAAGAAGCATCCAATGTTCCCTGAGGCATGAAGCAAAATGTGATGTCCATATAACCACAAGTTCATAAAGATTAAACAAAGTGAATATTAGTTTAACTAACATACTTCTCAATATACGGACAAACGATGAAATGCATATGTTGCATCGCTTTCACTGAATTTGACATGTAGTTGATCACGGCATCTGGATGATTGTGTATCACGGTCGCTGAAATCATACATGGACACATGCAACTAATACCACCATTTCCATTCTCATCAGATCAATCTTGCAATTCCCTACACTCCATATACTTATACTTATGAGAAATAATAAAGATTAATATCAATGTTAACTAGTTTATAGTTTAAGAAATCTCACATCATAAATAATTGCAAAATGGATACATTAAGCCATGCTCCCTTGAGAAGCTGAAAAACATCTTGTCACGAGACAATAATGATCTGATCTCTCTCATAGTTGAAGGTGGTACCCTTCCTAACTTGTATACTAAAAGGTTGATGTGTGGGTCGGTTGCAAAATAATTGGTGCATACACTTCCAATGATCATTCCAACACTGCAATGACAAGTAAAGAAAAGGATATGCGTGCCTATGTGCAGACTCATCGGTACAAGGATCACTACCAACTGTTTTTTTTTTTCTTCTTCTTCTTCTTCATCTCATCTTCCTTAGAAATATGTTCCTAATTCAATTCGACTTCTTTTTATTCGTATGATATATGTATATATATATATATATATATATATATATATATATATATATATATATATATATATATATATATATATATATATATATATATATATATATATATATATATATATATTACTTAGTATATAAATCTAGATTACTTAGTATATAAATCAAAATTTTAAACATAAGTTACCTGATTATCTGAGACTAACAATACCATCTATTTTGGCCATTGTATGAATGCACCGTGAGCTTGATTGAGTTTCGTGATGAATGGAGTAGGTAGTGGAACTGGAGCATCTGTGTAATCCGCAAAATAATCATCAACACTCACTTTAACGACCCCACGATGTGATGATGACTCCATTTGTGGATGAACTATAAGTGTGTTTCTAACGCACTTTATGGACTCCTTTTAGCTCATTTTGATCTTTCTCCCCTTTCTTCCCTCTTTCTTCTTCCTTTCCCCTTCTATTTCATTTACTTGATCATTCTAGATCATAGTGATAGTTTGCTAGATTTTCAGTCATTTTTAACCAAATTTCTAGTAGGTTTGCTTTCACCCTATTTTGCCATGTTCTTAATATAGGTGGGACTACCTAAGACGGTTACGAGTTGTAGAGTCAGCCAAGACATCAATGAAAATATAGCAGACGTTGAGAAATGGTGCGCTCACACCATGCCCCATGTCCGCTCGCACAAAGGAGCACATTGCACAATAGAATCTTATACATCGAACTTCAAATGGACATAACTTTCAAACCAAAAATTGGATGAAGGTAATTCCAGTTGAAAGTGAAAGCTTGTTTTGATAGCTTTCCAACGACTAGTCATAAGTTTGATTTCGATTTAAAAAGAAATAGTTATGCGTGTTCTAAGTTGAAATGTCCTACAAGAGCAGAACAATTGGTTCGCCCGCACCAGCTACTGAGGTGCGCCCGCACCACTTACTGAGGTGCGCTCGCACCTTTTGACTGATTGTTGCACTTCGAGATCAGTGTGTTTGGTGCGCCTGCACCTGTTTGTGCGGTGCGCCCTCACCATTTATGTTCCGTCAAAAATTGTTAGGCCTCTTGCCTAATTAAAACAGTAAGGATGTTTTATTTTTGAACTATGCTTTTATTCTAGAGATTATAGAGTTATTCTAGGGTTCCTCTTAGAGAGAAAAAATCATTGTTTATTCTTAGATTTGGGATTTAGATATTAAAGCTGTTGATTTCTACTCATTCAAGGTACCTTTTTATTCAATCAAATTGCAAAGTTTTAGCTTTTGTTCTTCCTTTCCATTGTTATTCTATATTCTTCCATAGTATTAGATCTCTTTTATTATAGTTTCATAATTGCTTATTGCTGTTAGATTAATCATCCCTTAATCATGTTTAGCCCTGGATTAGTTATAAATTTCATATTTTTATGTTTAGATTCCATGATTAGAAAGTAGTCTCCAGTGAGTAGTCTCCTATCTAGGGTTAGAGTGAAAGTATGAATTAAGGGTTTCATGTATTGTTAATGTGATTGTGATGATCTAAAGATGATTATGCATTGATCTTTGTGTTTTCAGGCCTTAGCATAGATATTGATCAAATTTATACTTTGGCATTTTGATTTCAAATGTTCTTAATCGAATTTTGAACTCTTTTATTATCCCCATGAATCAACTTAATTTCTAGGCCAAGATATTGGGTAGACATTAAGGGGATCCTTGTATTAGGGGTTTTTTCGTATTTATTGGATCTCTTAATCAATTGACTAAAGACCATTGGAGAGAGGATTTAGTTGATTGATTAAGCGATTATTCTTGAGAACCATTCGAGAGAGGACTCGAGCATTTTAGAGGAAAACTAAACATTGCATAATTGTCGCCTTTGAATCACAATTGCATTAATGATTGTTGTTCCGCTTAGATTCATACAAGTAACCTTAACTCTTGTGTCTTCCTTATTGATATTTTCACCTCGTATTATTCGCTAGTTCTTTGATAATAGTTAGCTATTAATTGTTACAAAAATCATTCAAAATCGCCAAAAATCCTTCAAATAGGTAATTCAAACTTGTTAGACTTTGATTAATCTCAATTTCCCTGTGTATTGACCATTGATGACTTGCTTTTACTACTTTCTTAGTAATTGCTTGTTAGGTGTTACAAATATTGTTTGAAAAGCGATTTTTGGTGGCTTAACGACACACTAAAAACCACTTATCAAAATGGCGCCATTGCCGGGGAAATTGTGCTATTGATTGAAGGTTTTTTAAGTTTGAAATTGCTTAATTGTTTTTTTTAATTTTCTTTATTGGTTTTTTTTTTCTTGTTTTATTTTTTGTGGTAAGTGTTGTTTATATGAGTCTAGGAATTTGTATATAATTTTTTGTAAGAGAATTCCAAAAAGAATGGCAAACTTCTTTTTTCCTCAATATGGGGATGAACCATTTTGGAATTATTATCAGAGATTTGAGAACACTCTTCTAACTAAGTATAGACTTGAGATTTGGGAGATATGTGAGGTCATGTATGAGGGTTTGGATATGCATACAAGAGAAGTGGTGGAGTCTATTTTTAATGGTGAATTTCGATCCCAAGTCTTCGATGAAGCATGGAGTTTCTTTGGGTGGCTATCCATAGACACTTATGAGCGGGACCATTGAATTACTACTTTCTCAAATTTAGAAGATGTCTCTAGCTGTGAACTACATATCTATTATGAAATTCTTAATTCACTCAAAGAAAATGTCCTTGTTAAAGAGGTGTGATTCTATGATGGAAAACATTGTCGAATCTAGCAAAAGATCAATCGAAATATTGGGTCAAATTATCAATAATTAAAATCACTCTTGCATGACTATAACCAATGAAGATGATGATTGGGATATGGATAAGAACCCCATAGTAGAGGAATCATTTATTGAGAAAGCTTATACTATAGAGTCTAATGATGTTGAAGAAGTAGTTGATGAGACTTTTGTTTCTACTCGTCCTCTTCATATTCCCTTTTCAAGGAAACTCAACTTAGTTCCTTCCTTCTCCATATTATTCCCTATCCTCAATGTTTCACCATTGGAAGAGCCTTTGGCCTCTTTAAACTTTCACAAGACTCAAATGGAAGTCATCAAGGACAACATCGAGCTTTAAATTTGCAAGGACCATCAATAGGAGAACTCATTGTTTTCTTCTTTTTATTTGAATTTTGATGTGTGTTCTTCATACTTTCTAGGATTCTCTCGAAATTTCATTATTTTTGGCACTCATCACTTGGTAAGCATATAGACGCATTGAAATTTATGCATGCTCTTTGTTTATGGCATACCTATTTGATCCATTGTGAAATATGTGCTAATGCTTATGACAAACTATTGAGATCTTTGTCAAATTATTTAATGGTAAGGTCTAGCTAATGATACTAAAAGAGCACTTTTTGGCAGGTATTCTGAGACCCTTCTCCTTATCTTACTTGGTTAGGATTTTTGCTTGATTTTGTGCCCTTACCTCATCTCTTACTTTCTCTTTGCTTGTACACTCCGAGGACGGAGTTTGTATTAAGCTTGGGGGAGTTAGCATGTGTTCCCTCCATCTCAACAATCTCTTCCTCCTATTTGTAATTAGGCTCTTTTTAGTGCTTTTGCATGTTAGGTTTGCATAAAGAGAAAAAACACAAATTATTTTCTTTTCTTTCTTTCTTTTCTGCATTTAGGAGAGTTTGATTGCATGCATGATATGTTGCTAAGAGTGTGCGTAACTTGATTGGAAGACCTTCCTTGCATTTGACTTGATGGTTTTGGAAGTCTTATTGTGACTTTAGATGATCATTGAGAACGGTAACCTTTGGTAAAGTCTTTTGGAAAATAGGTGAGTTAGTTGATTGGATTGCCTTGTCCCTTGTGTGATGAACTCCGAAGGAGGGCCACAAACCTCGTAAGACTCAATTACAACCCTCACTATTGATCGCCTAACTCGTGACTTGCATTTTAGCTCCCCAAGATTGCATATGACCGAATTAAATAGAAGAATGATTTGAGGCGTTTCATTTTGCTAGAATTAGGAACTCAGAAACCAAAAAACTTTTTATACCAGCATAATTATCCGCTTCTCAACCCATGTGAGCTTTTCTATCCTATTTTTACTTAACCCTCATAATAAGTCATGGCCAAACTTTCCTCAAAGTGGAGTACATGTTTAGGTTGTGTTGAGTCGATTTATTTTGATGCTAAGTCTTTGGATGAAAGTGAGTTAATGTGTTTGTATAATTACAAAAGATGAAAAAAAATGCAAAAAAAAAAAGAAAAGAAAAGAAAAGAAAAGAAGAAAGCTCTTTTTGATTCATTTGGATTCTCGTTGAAGAAAAGAAAGTGAAAGAGCAAATTTATGAGCAAAATAAAAAATATGTTCAAAAATTGAAAGTCAAAGTGAAAAAGAAAAAAGTGGTTATGTTTGAGTTGTCAAATTGAATTGGTGTTAGGACTAGCTTGGGGGAGTCTTTTCCCCCTATTTTGTACTCCACTTTACCCTTTTTGCACCACAGTCCCAAATTGATATCCTCACCTCTAACCCATCCCCGTTACATCCTTGATAAAGTCCCTCTTAACTTCTAGATTAGTCTTGGTAAATTTAGTAGTGGCGGGTGAAATTTTTTGCAAGTCATGATGAGGGTCATCAAAATGTGGTAGAGGCGAGCTATTATGGTTGAGCATCCCTAGGGGAGGTCCAAACTCGAGACATGGAAGTGGAGAGGGGTGAGAAATCACTCCTAGAAAGCCTAGTTTTTAAGAAGACTCGGTTGATTGGTGGATTGGATCTCTTAAGTCAATCTTGTGCTTCCTAATCATCTTTCTTCTTGTGTTTGATTGGTCTACTAAATATTGGTATGAACTCATTTAGCTTGCATGTCATGTTTGTAGCTTTGCATATAGAGCATTTAGGCTAGTGTGTTGCATGGTTTTTCTTTTTCATCTTTTTCCCGTCTTTTCTTTCTTCTTTCTCATTCTTGGTTTCCTTGAGGACAAGTAAAATGCTAAGCTTGGGCGAGTTTGATAAGTGCGTTTCTAACGCACTTTATGGACTACTTTTTGCTCATTTTGATCCTCTTTCTCTCCTTTATTCCCTCTTTCTTCTTCCTTTCCCCTTCTATTTCTTTCACTTGATCATTCTTGATCATAGTGATATTTTGCTAGATTTTCATTCATTTTTGACCAAATTACTAGTACATTTGCTTTCACCCAGCTTTGCCATATTCTTAATATAGGTAGGACTACCTAAGACAACTACGAGTTGTAGAGTCGGCAAAGAAAGCAATAAAATTATAGCAGACGTTAAGAAATGGTGCGCTCACACCATGCCCCATGTCCGCTCGCACAAAGGAGCACATTGCACAATAGAATCTTGTACAGCGAACTTCAAATAGACATATATAAATTTCAAACCACAAATCGGATGAAGGTAATTCTAGTTGGAGGTGTGTGGACACATAATTGTGTCTCCCCATTTAAGGGCCCAATGATGAAACATACCGCAGTCTTAATTGGTCCGACCCAAGGGCAGAGCAGTCCGAAGAGCTATCCCAAAACTATTTCGAAAAGTGTTAAAGTCCTATTTTAAAGCCCAATTAATTATTCATGATAATTAATAATATTTTGAGCCCAATCATTTGAAATGCCCATTTAATTATTCATTAATGATTAATTATTTTATTTTAATAAAATAAATATTCTCAAAGATATTTTTTTATAATTAAAATCGGATTTTATACCGTAAAATCAGATTTACGGAGCTAAAAGATAAAAGCAAATCTTTAAAATGCGTTTTTATCTAAAAGCTGTCAAAACGTGTCAAAAGCAAGGCAGTGCCCTGAGCGCACCAACGTCCGCCGAGCGCACCAGCCTGCGTCGAGCGCACAGGCGTGCGCCAAGAGCGCAAGCCTGCCACGTAGACCTGTGTGTGACACAGATTCGTGCACCGAGCGCACTTCTCTGTGCGATGCACATGCTGCCAATTTTTTCTTTTTTAAAGCGTGTGCCACGTGGGCACTGATGATTGGTCATGCCGCATCAGGCGCACCAATTTGCTCCTGACATGTGTGATTGTACGTCACACAGCCTCCTTACGAATTCTCTATACAAAACGCATACCTTTCAAATATACAAAGACAAACACATTCAATTCTACATACTTTCAGACATACATATACGTTCAGATCTTCAGGGTTCACGATTGCTCGTTCCGAAGGTTGTCAATCTCTCAGACCCAAGCCACGGTATTATCCTGAGGGTCCTTGAATCAATTTATTATATTTTATATTACTAACGATTTACTTCATAATGTAGATCTTAAATATAAAAATTGCTCTTTTGTATATTCTAACCTTTTATTTCTCTTTTCTATTTATTTTCATATATTATTGGATGCTTGCCTGATTGTTCTATGCATGATTTTTTTTATCACCCACATGTTATTATTGCTAATCAAGACCTAAGGAACTGTTCTAATTAAATTAGATAATATGGACAACCTACTAGGTACCTTGTAAATTGTTTTCTTAATAATTTGCCACAAAAAAATAGTCTTTTATGTGTTTCTAGAACCGACCTAGACTAAAATATTTTTAGGGTGTATAAAAATATTTTATGGTTATTCTATTGCATATAAATTGACATGAATCGATATTTAGTAGTGACCAGCAATGGGCGAATGTGGTTCATTATGACCGTGTTTGCACTCTCACCCCCGAACTCAATCTGTGGTTCATTGACCATCTATGGAGTCAGGACGGGGAAATCTACATTGGATAAGTCCCTAATTTGTCCCTACAATTTCCCAATATCCAATTAGGTTTATGAGTCTTCTTTTAAAAACCTGCTGGCGACTTCAAAATATTTTTCAATAAAACCTTAACAATAGGGTAGTCAAATACGCGCTCACACCGCGTAGGCGAAATAAAAACACGCCTACAATTTGGCGACTCCACTGGGGAGGATTTTCAAAAAATTATTTTTTTAATGAGTGGGTGAAACTCGAAAAATACGATTCATTCTCTTTTTATGCCTTAGAATAACATATTGTTTTGCATATGCATGGCTATTGTTCAGCCACCATAAGGACAATCTACCTTGCCTCATAAGCACATGTTCTATGTGTGAGGTCACCCCCGGGGGGTTTGCGCTTTGTCCTTCCAAAAAGCTTCTTGAGCGATAGGGTTGGATCTTAGTCATAAGCAAACCTACCCAACCATGGCATTGTTCTCTTGTTCCTGATGACTTGAGAAGTGGAGTGCGTCTTACATGTGGCCACCTCTTTAAGTAGGGGTACGAAGCGTGGGATCAATTCGTAGTCATGGATCCTTTCAGACATAACTTATACCTAACCATAGTTTCAAACATAGAACTGGACTTTAGGTTGGGACTTTTGCATCCATGTTATATGACATTTGCTTGTGATTGCAATTTTGCCTGGTATTAACTTGTCAAATCGTCATTATTATGCGTCGTACCTAAAATCGCGTCTAAAAAAACAAAAAGATCGTCAATTGGCCAAAACTTCGCCTAAACCTCTGTGTGTCGCGCGCAACAATGTTGCGTGGCACGTAGTGAGTGTATCACATGCTTTTCGTCGATTTAGTCGTTGTGGTGGTCGATCCTATATCCAGTCCATTGGTATCCACGTAAAAGCATGGTCATTCTAGGGGGTCTGACCTAAATCAAACAAAAAAAAATCAGTATTTTCATGCAAGGTCGAGTCTATTCTAAAAAGCGCATCTAAGGAAAAAAATGATCATGGTAGAGTTAGAGTCGTTATGCATGTCTACCTTCTTCCTACTATCCAACTAATCTTCCCTATCAATCTTACCTTACAATACTCAATCAATTTAAAAAAAACCCATACATTTTTCAAAATCAATCATACACCCTCTTCTATTCTACCTTTTTTGAAAAAGATTTACTAATCATCATCATACCACCTATTCAAAAAATATTTTCAAAAATAATCCATCATCTTTTCCTAACAAAAGATAAAAAAAACAAGGGGTTATTCCTTGCAAAAACGAATTTTGAAAATTCTAAAGCCCTGTCCAAACACCTTCGATCCAATCCAATCAACCAAGACTAACCCACTTGCATTCATTTTAGGCCCATATGCATAAGAGTCCATTTTGCATTCATATTAGGTCCATCTAAATTTGAGTCCATGCATTCATATTAGGTCCGCTAGCATTAGAGTCCATATTAGGCCCATAGAAGTCTAGTTCATGTCAAAATCTAGGCCCATTTTCATCTTTATGTGAACCCTAGTCTATGTCAAGCCAGTCCAAGTCTAATCCCAGTCTGTTCCATTCTAAGTCCAATCCTAGTCCATTTCCAATGTCAAGCCCATGTGCATCTCCCAGTCTAAGTCAAACCTATATGTTAATCCAGTCCAAACTTAGGTCCATTTAGACCCAATTCATACCCTACGTCTAATTTGCATCTCCATGTAGGCCCTAGTCAAGTCCAATGCCTCCCTAAGTCCATAATGGCCTAGTCCTCGAGTTTAGCAAAGCTACTCCTTTCTAAGTCCATAATGGTCCGAACCCCTTAAGTTTAGCGCAGCTGGTCCTTCCATAGATCCATAACTACCCTTAATCCTCGAGTTTAACGAAGCTACTCATCTCTGTAAGACCATAATGGCAACCCCTAAGTCTAGTGAAGCTAGTGTTCCGTAAGTTGACATAAGCAATTTTTGAGTGTAGTCTGCTTAGTCTAATGTAAGTTATGAAGTCTAGTTGTCTAGCCTGCTTGCTCACCCGTAAGTTCATAGTCTAGTTGCCTAGCCTGCTTGCCTTACGTTAAGAGTCTAGTCTCTCTTATTATCCAGCCTACCTTAAAGTCTAGCCTGCTTGCTCACCCGTAAGTTCAAAGTCTAGTCTCTCCTATCATCACCAAAACCCAGTCGTGGAATCCAGTCTGCTTGTATAGTCCAATCCAGTCCATGTCTGCATTTGCATATAGTTAGACCCATGTCTCCATCATGGTCAAGTCCATACTAGTCCAAAAATCCATAACCATTTCAAAATCATTTTCCGTTTTCATTTCCCATTTCCATTTCTCATTTCTCATCTCCCATTTCCATTTCTCATTTAATTTCCATTTCCATTTATCATTTCTCATCTCCCATTTCAATTTCTCATTCAATTGCCATTTCTTATTTCGAAATTCATTTTTAAAATCTTACAAGCAAGGTCCACTCGATTCTGTTCATGATGACCGGTCGAGAGATTACAATTTATAAGCGCCTAATGGAGGAACAAATGTGAGTCTATTCTATGGCTCATCAATCGCACTATCACCACCTGGACTTCATTTAGAGTCATGAAGATTACTTTTGACCGCCTTCTCAATAGAGGAGTGATCACTTCCATAGGGTCTACCGCCTTCACAATAGAGGCACGATCACTTCATAGGGTCTACTCCGAACCCTGCACCTAAAAGAAAATTCAAGAGGTGCAACCTACATTTCTATCGTGAATTCCAACAAAATAACTCCACCTAACATCTAGTGTCAAATACCATCAGTACGCTGCGAAACATGATCGATGACACCAGACTTTTAATGCTTGCTACAACGAGAATCAGCATCACCAGTAACCCTTTTGCGCAGTGCATCAACAATTTCAAGGCTTAGTGTTTTATTTCTGGTTTCCTAGGATGAGTCAGAGAGTCCTTACCCTGAGCCATTTCTGTCCTTTTCGAGCAAGTCAATGTCACTATAGGACTTCATCTATTATAGCCTTTCCATTTTCATTTCATTTCATTTTACTTTTCTTTTTATTTTCATTGGCCTTTCACCATCATTTATGCTTTGAGTTCAATGATGAAACTTAAATCACTTAATGATCTTGACTAATTAAAGAAAAAATCTGAAAAAAGAGAAAAATAATAAAAATGGGCATGCTTTGGATTAGGAGTTATTCCCCGCTCCCTTCCGTCATCGATAAGCCATCCCCATGCAACCAAGAACAATAAAAAAATTCCTTAAACCATCATCCTCCATGATTATTAGCCAAATAATCCCTTCAAAATCAAAGCTCCACATATATCCTTCAAGCCTTCCAATACCCTAAATCATAAAAACTTGTGTGCAAGTGAAAAAATCAACGTCAGGCAAAAATTAAAAAAAAAAGTGAAAAAATCAAAGTGTGAAAAAAGCAAAAGCAAAAGAAAACGCACTGGACAAAAAAACGAAAAAGTGCAAAAAGAAAAAGTCAAAGGCAAAGAAATAAAAAGTCAAGCTAGTGGGCTTGTACACAAATTCTACCCCTCATCTAAATCCTTCAATCCATCAATACTTTAATCCATATAATCTGAATCCAGAATCCTTACCTTAGCCCAACCAATTGAACCTTCATCAAAACCTCAAGCCTTAAACCCGTTCAACCTTTCATCAACCCTAACTCCTTTTTCAAGGTATGTCCAAGCCCGCTGGGTTGAAAACTCGAAAGGGCGGCCTAGAAAAAAGTTGGGGCACAAAAAAAAAGTTCAATCAGATCCAGAACTATGAATGGTCTGATTCCGCAAGGATACATAGGAATCTTCATCTCGAGGTCCGACCGCTTCAATAAAATAAAATTAGTCAAGGTCTAATGATTTGACTTTCTAGAATTTAGGAGCATACTCTTTCTAGATCCCGACATAGACTCGAGTCTGAACCTAGCCTCGTCAAAGCCTTTTCCCACCTATATCTATTTGAGTCACAAATTTAAACATTTATTTTTCATTCCCAAGCTCTCTTTGTCCCTGAAGGACCCTCCTACAATTCCATGATTTCTGGCGATATTTAACTTTGCCTGTATCAACTCGCCAAAGAAGAATCCCCAGCAAAGAACTCTAAGCGCTCAATACAAATCAAGCATCTACCAATCAAGGCTTGGAATGCTTAATTCAAGACAAGCTCACCCAAAATGGAGGCTTCCTATATATGTGGTGGTTCCTCCAAATCAAATCAAACTCCCGAAAAGTTGTAATATCCGGACCGCGATTACGGACCCCGATTATTTACAAAAAATGATTTTCGAAAATCATTTAATTTATTTCTAATCATTCTATTTCTCTACATATACAGATCTCCTAGCCTTGCAAAACCCTGTCCTTGCATTACATTTCATACATCATAGCCTTGCAAATTTCTGACCTTGCATTGCATTTCATACATCCTAGTCTTGCATAACCCTGACCTTGCATGACGTGTTGTTATTCTAGTATGAACACTAAACCAACTACAAGAGGGGGGGGATGAATTGTAGTTGAGGAGAAATTTTCGATTTGTAATGCGGAATTAAAACAAACTTGAAATTAGAAAGAGACAAGCAGACGAGATTTTTACAAGGAAAACTTCCTAGGCCCAATAGGAAGAAAAACCTTGACCACGAGGAATTTTGACTGAAACTCTCTTTAATATACTAGGCCAAAAGACTCTCTTTTGTACAACCTAATACTGGACCTTCTCTTTTCCTCTAGGAACTTGTTCCCCAGTAACTCAGTTCCCCCTGAACTGATGACACTCACTTTTGACTTCACTCGAAGTTTTCTCTCTTTCTTTCTCTCTCTTGAATACAAGAATATTCTCTGAATTTTCTCTCACCCACACACACTATGAATATAACAATAATGAGTATGTTGAATAAAAGAGGAAATTACAAGAAAAACTTTCAAAGTAATGATTAACTTTTTTCGCTTGAAAGTTCTTATGTTTTTCTTCAAATAATTTCTTCTTATATAGCTGCTGCAAATCTTCTTCTACTGGTCATGTTGTGCTCCATGTTCTCCTCAAATTGCGTGAGTAGAGTAATGGAGATCATGGTCCTAAATTCGCTGCACTTTCTCCACGAGTTTTGCAACGGCAACAAACGTTCTACTACTATCCGTTAGTGGTCTAATCTTCCAGCAAGTAATGCGCAGGTGGAGGGGTTAGTTGGAGAACCTCAAGGAGTTAGCTCCACCATTTAAGCACCGCAATTCTCCAACTGTTTTGCACGCACAACAACAACAACAAAAACATCTAATAACTTAAAGAATCTTTTATTCAAAGATTCTAAGTTACTAGAATATTAAACATATCATATGATAAAAATTCAAAGTGTATAAATTAAATATCTTGACTTAGATTAAATAATTAATCTTTCTCCACAAGATATAAATGCAAATTTGAACATTACATTATTTTTGGTATTTTATAATTTTCGCTAAATAAAAACTATATAGTAAAATTAACCTAAGTATTTGGCATCATCAAAACATGGAATACAATAATATTCCCCCTTTTTTATGATGGCAAATATAAGGCATATTAAAATAAAATAAGAAAAATAAAATAACCAAAGCAAAAGAATCAAGAGCTAATGACTTTAAAAAGGAAAACTAACAAAAGATTAAGAAAATAAATCTAGCACTATACTAACAGAAAACTAATATGAAACTAACATAAATCAGCCTTGAATAAGAAAAATCCAAAAAGCATCACCTAGAACCAAAGAAGGACTAGAATTTGAATTTTTTATGTGCCACTTTACTTCTTCCCCCCTTTTGTTATCATCAAAAACAACAAGTACCCAACAGTACTCGAAAAGTTCATCATGTACAACAATGTCAAAGCGTAGTAGCTCAAACACTCATCTAATAATACTAGCTATCCAAACATTATAATGAGCATATGAAGAGGAGATTAAAGCACATAGTTGTGAAAAATGCACAAACTGAGTTCAAGATGAAGAAAAAAAAAAGAAAAAAGAGAAGAAAGCACAAAGAAAGATAAGTAAGAAAAGAAAAGATATAAACCAAAACATTTTATCACCAAAAGGAATGGGTGATAAAAGAGAGTAACAACTAGTCACCATTGTTTTAATACAAACCAACCCAAAAAAATATTGTTTCATCAGATTAAGTAGAAGGGAAGGGGATGAGGGATTGGAGGGCTTGGGGCGCACAAGGAAAGCACCGACCACAGAATCAATCTTCTCCCGAACAGCTGATTCTCCTTTCTGCACACTTGCGAGGATCTACTCCTGCTAAAGATCAACACGGGCAACCCTTGCTTCAAGACCCTGGACTCTGGTGTGAAGGAGAGACAGAGACTCCTGAATTGTATGCAGTATACCATGAAGACCAGTGGTGGAGAGAAGAGGAAAATCAACAGTTCTTGATCCTGAAGGAGCTTGATCCTCCTCGAGATCAATATGAACAGCTCCAGGACCTTGTTCCTTGGGAGCCTTGGTCTCAGTAATTCTCTGACTCTTATGCACAGACCTAGGTCCTTCATCACTGACCTCCTCCTTTAACTTCCGCTTTACCCCAGTTTCAATCTTCCCCTTAGTTTCTGCGACCTCAAAGTCTAACATCCCACCCTGTACCCTGAGAGACAGCCTGGATAAGGTCTCCTTGGTCAAATAGTTATCAGGCTCCAGATCAAAAGAGGTACTAGAAGGGAGTTTTATGTGATTCTTCTTGAGGATAACAGAAATCAGGTTAGCATACCCCACCTTGGTGTTGTGGGAGATACAGTAGGAAAGGTGAGAAATCATTAAAGCAGGAAAGTTTATTTTTATGTTCTTAGCAAGGCAAAACATCAAGGAAAGATCCATGAGGCTCGCTTGAGTCCTCTTGGAAGTCCTTCGCAGAATAAAGCGCCAAACTAAGTGAAACAAAAATTTGTGAAAAGGAGAGAGATCTTTCTGATCTAGGGACTAGTCAGACTCCGTACCCCCAAAGTAACTCAAAATAGTAGCGTTTGAAGCCCCATTCACATTTAACTTGTACCCTTCATTAGGTACATCAAACCATTCCCCTAAGGACTTTTCATTGAACTTAACCACTTTCCCATTGACAACACTTATGCATAAACCCTCGTTATTTTCAAACTTAGCAACAAACTCACTCATCTCACTCTCATAAAGACGTTCATCAAAACTCAACACTTTGACCCATTTTTGAAATATAACAAGATCAATAAATTTACTCCACTTAACTTTCTTGCACCAGGTGAAATCGACACAAAACCCAATGATATACTTAGAGGATTTTGATTTCTTACCCCTTTTCGTAGGTACCAAGATTTACTTTTCTTGCTCTGTTTCAGCATCATCCAAATCATCTTCTTTCTTTGGAGAGAGCACTTCATTTTCCACCAAATTTGCTTGAGAACCCAGAGAATCTTCATTTGAGTTGGAAGATTCATTCTCGCTTTCGTTATAATCCGCCAGGGGTGAAGATTTTTCAGCCGGAAAATTTTTGGTATCTTCGGAGGTTTTTCTTTTGGGAGCCATTTAGGGTTTTAGGTGAGGAAGATGAAGATGGCAGATTTATGTAGAGAGAGAGAGAGAAAGGCGGTTTTGCAGAGGTAGTGGTTTTGGGGTAAATAGGTTTTAATAGCCGTGTAAAATTTGATTTGATTGGATGAGATTTTATTTTGGGGCGGAATTTATGGGAATTGTGAAGAGGAATTAAATGTGGCTCTTCCCTTCCTTCTTTAAATCCGGTGAATGATTTTAGTTTTAGGTTTGTTCATGAACGCTGGTGAAACGTTGCCATTAAAAATTATTTGTGGGGGATGAATGAAAGAGGATAATAAATGGAAGAAGAGAAAATAAAATAAAATACAGATAATATTTACGTGGAAAGAAAGAAAAGAGTAGAAAGTGTGAACTCATGCATGTAACATGTTCAATCTATATGTACAACAACCTTTCTATTTTTACTCAAGTATATGCATGGACAAGAAGGGGAGTATTATGAAGACTAATGTGAGTCCTTTACAATGACTGTACAATGAGTGATTAAAATCACAAAATTTGATGGCCACTTAGTGTAATCTTGTAACTAAGGGTTTTATTTAAAGTAGCACAATCAATGAATTCTAATCATCCCTAGCTCTAAGCGAATTTTCTCCAATTTTTCTCTAGGAAGTGGTTTAGTCAAAATGTCAGCTATTTGATTTTCAGTTGGACAAAATTCAAGTTTGACAAGACCTTTTTCTACATTATCCTTAAGGAAATGATGTCTAATGTGAATATGCTTGACCCTTGAATGATGAACTGGATCCTTAGAGATACAAATAGCACTAGTATTATCACAGTAGATAGGAACACACTTAAACTTAATGCCAAAATCTCTTACTTGTTGCTTGATCCAAAGGACCTGGGAACAGCATGCAGCAGCAGCCACATACTCTTCTTCTGTTGTGGATAAGGCAACAATATTCTATTTCTTTGAGCTCCATGACACCAAACTTGATCCTAGGTACTGGACAATGCCTGATGTGCTCTTGTGGTTAACCAAGTCTCCAGCATAATCTGCATCCGAATAGCTTACTAGGTCAAACACATCACTTCGAGGATAGAACAAACATAAGTTATAGCTTCCTTTCAAATACCTCATAATTCTCTTAACTGCTGTTAAGTGAGATTCTTTGGGATTTGATTAGAACCGAGCACATAAACCAACACTAAAAGAAATATCAGGTCTACTTGCAGTTAAGTATAGTAATGAACCAATCATACCTCGATATTGCTTCTCGTTTACACACTTACCATTTGAATCTTCATCAAACCTTGTTCCTGTTCCTATGGGAGTGTGGTTGGTTTTTGAATGTTCCAGTCCATATTTCTTGAGCAGTTCCTTGACATATTTTTGTTAATGGATCATTGTTCCTCTTTCAGTTTGCTTAATTTGCAATCCCAAAAAGAAGTTCAACTCTCCCATCATACTCATTTCGAATTCACTACTCATAAGATCAGCAAACTCCTTGCAATGATGATCATTAGTAGCACTGAAAATTATATCATCAACATAAATCTGGACTACTAATATGTCTGTTCCTTTTGATCGAAGGAACAAGGTTCTATCAACCTTACCTCTTATGAAATCATGTGAGAGCAGGAATTTTGACAACCTTTCATACCAAGATCTAGGTGCTTGTTTTAGCCCGTAAAGAGCTTTATCAAGCTTATAGACTTGATTTGGAAAGAGCTTTATCAAGCTTATAGACTTGATTTGGAAGTTTCGGATTTTCAAATCCAGGAGGTTGTTCCACATAGACGTCTTCAATTAAAAAACCATTTAGAAATGCACATTTGACGTCCATCTGGTACAACTTAAATCCCATAAAGGCAGCAAAGGCAATCAAAATTCTAATTGCTTCTATTCTAGCAACAGGAGTAAAGGTTTCGTCAAAATCAATACCTTCTTGTTGATTATAACCTTTGGCAACAAGTCTAGCCTTGTTCCTTACCACAGTTCCATGTTCATCAAGCTTGTTCCTGAAGACCCATTTTAATCCTATAACCTTCTAGTTCTTTGGTTCTGTCTCCAGGTGCCATACCTTGTTCCTTTGGAACTCATTTAGCTCCTCTTGCATAGCGTTGATCCAATCAGCCTCCTTGAGCGCTTCCATATGGTCCTTAGGTTCTGTCATAGATAAGAAAGCATGAAAAGCACAAAAATTCTTCAATTGGGATCTTATTTGAGTTCCCTTTTCAATGTCACTTATTATCAATTCTAAAGGATGAGAATTAAGGTGTTTTCAAGGCTTTGGATCAAATCTCCTAGTTGCTTCTTGAGTTTCTTACGGTGGTTGATTCACTTGATCTTCTCCTGGATCAGGATATCCTTGATCCTCCAGAGTTCCTCCTGTAGCTAGTTCCTCAAGGGGATCAGGTACAGGGTTATTAGGATCAGGAACTTGCTTCTTCTCTTTTCCTGCAGGGGTTAGTTCCTCATCATTTTGATTAAACTCATCAGGACGAGTCAAGCTAATTTCAAAGTTATCATTGTGACTCTGTTCCTGCAGGGAGTTAGTCTCATCAAAAATAACATGGACACTCTCCTCGACACACATTGTTCGCTTATTGTAGACACGATAAGCCTTACTACTTAAAGCATAACCTAGAAAAATAGCCTCGTCACTTCTAGCATCAAACTTTCCTAAGTTGTCCTTTCCATTGTTATGTACAAAACATTTACATCCAAAAACACGAAAATAAGAAATATTGGGTTTTCTTCCTCTAAGTAGCTCATAAGAGTCTTCATGGTGATTGACCTTAGCATGACACGATTGATGATGTAGCATGTCGTGTTCACTGATTCAGCCCAAAAATTCTTCGGAAGACCGCTTGCAATTATCATCGTCCTTACCATATCCTCAAGAGTCTGATTCTTCCTTTCGACTACACCATTATGTTGTGGTGTTCTTGGAGCTGAGAAATTATGATCTAAACCTTCATTGCTACAAAATTCATCAATCTTGGAGTTTTCAAACTCCGTACCATGGTCAGATCTTAAATGCTTTAATTTAAAACCACTTGTTCTTTGAATCTTTTTAGCAAAGGTTAGAAATTCATCAAACGCTTCATCCATACTATGAAGAAAAATAACCCATGTGTATCTCGAAAAATCATCTACTATGACTAATACATATTTCTTACCGGATCGGCTTTTGATGCGTACAGGGCCACATAAGTCCATGTGAAGAAGTTCTAATGGACTTTGTGTGCTTACCATTTTCTTGGTTTTGAATGAGGATCTCACTTGCTTGCCTTTAACACATGAATCACAAACATCGTGGTTTAGTGACTTAATAGTTGGTAGACCAACCACCAAGTCCTTCCCACTTAGTTTATGCAGTAGGGACAGGCTTGCATGACCACATCGTTTGTGCCATAGAAAAGGTTCAGCTCCGATCACACTTAAGCATGTGAGATTATTCCTAGGAACAAGGTTCAGGTCAACCATATAGGTGTTCCTTTTCCTTGTTCTCTCAAGGATCTTGGTTCCTGTACTTTCATTGCTGACTACACAAGACTCATTAGTAAACTTCACTGTATTTCCCTTATCACAAAACTGAGATATACTAAGTAAACTATGTTTTAAACCCTCGACCAAAAATACATTATCTATGGAATGTGACTGAGATTTACCAATCTTACCAACTGCTACAATGTTTCCTGTAAGATTGTCTCCAAATTTTGATCTATCTCCTGTCATGTGCTTAGAACAACCGCTATCGAGGTACCACAAGTTGTTCCCCCTCACTTCAGCCTGTACCATAGCAAACTAGTTAGTTGTAGGAACCCAGTCTAGCTTGGGTTCCATTGTTGGACTTGAGCCTTTCTTAATTTTCCAAACCTGTTTCACTAGGTACGTGTTCCTCTCAATACGTTATTCTCTGGTGGAACAGTTAGACACAATGTGACCACTGTTCCCACAGTAAGAACATATTCTACAACTTGGCAGATCAACATATTTTTTTCTTTTTGTTCTTCTTTTTATGATTGAAACCTTGACCATCTCTTCCTTTGTTTTGATACTTTTGTATCCATGAGACAGGGTCAGGTAGCTTGTTCCTTGAGGGTTCCAGTTTCTTCTTTAATACCAGATTTTCTTCAAAGATATTGTCATAATCGTTTTTCAAATTTTCAGCAATATTTCTGGTATTAGATGAAGAGACTGTTCCTTCAGGAACAAACAGTTTCAATTCTGCCAGTTCCAAATTCAAAAGATAACTTTCATTTTTGACTTTTTCAAATGCATCTTAATAAGCTCTACTCTTGTCAAAAAGTTCAAAGAATCTTTTTTTCAGTGTCACATTTTAGTGAGTTAAGCCAATTTGAATGATTCTTAGTGATTTTCAAGGCATTAGTTAATTAATCTCTTTTTGCACATACATCCTTGTAATCATCTAAGATTTCTAGCAAAAGTTTTATTAATTGGCTTTTATTCAATTCTGTAAGTTCCTCTTCAATGGCATTAAAACTTACCTTGGGGTTTGATGATTCCACTTTTTCTTCGGTATTTGCCATGAGACATAGATGGGCAGTTTCTTCCTCAGTTTGTTCCTGCTCCTCCTCTGAGTCAGACTCTCCCCATGCTGCTACCATGGCTCTCTTCATATCATTTTTCGAAAATGATCTTTGTTGTTCCTTGCCCTTCTCTTTGTATCTTCCTTTAGCTTTCTCGTTTTCCCATTGAGGACATTCATTGATGAAATGATCAAGGCCTCCACATTTGTGACAGCTTAGCTTCGATGGTTTCTTGGCAACCTTTCCTTTGTAGTTCTTGTTGAAGAACTTCTTGAATCTTCTAACGATCATTGCTGCTTCTTCATCATCGGTTTCTGAGTCTTCTTGTTCCTCAGACCTGAGGGCCAGAGCCTTAGGCTTTGATGATTCAGTTTCATGAGTTTCGAGATGTAACTCATGGGTCATCAAGGAACCAGCAAGTTGTTCAATGTTGAACGTTGTGAAGTCCTTGGTTTCCAACAATGCCGTTGTCTTGGCCATCCATTTTTCATCTTGTGGTAGACTCCTTAGTACCTTCTGGACCTGTTCCTCTAGGGAGATTAACTTTCCCAGAGATTCAAGTTCGTTTATAATGTTTGAGAAGCGAGTGAGCATATCTTCGATAGGCTCCTTTTGTTTCATGTGAAACAATTCATACTTATGCATGAGCATATCGATCTTTGATCGTTTCACTTCGCTTGTTCCTTCATGAGTAATTTGAAGGAGTTCCCACATTTGCTTTGCAGTCTTGCATCCCATGACTCGATTGTGCTCATGGGGACCAAGACCGCAATGGAGTAGCTTCTTGGCCATGTTGTTCATCTCCATTTTGTTGAAGTCCTCTTTGTCAAATTCGGCAAGGGGTTTAGGAACCAGCTCCCATTTCTCGTTCTTCTTTGTGACCTCAAAGTCACCGATTTCAATTACCTTCCACACTTGGTAATTTTCAGCTTTAATAAATATCTCCATACGATTCTTCCAGTATGGATAATGTTTGTCATTGAACATGGGTGGGCGTTGAGTTGAATACCCTTCATCAAGCTTTTCTCCTGTCGTGTTCATTGTTCTAGGAACAATCTCCTCAGTGTTAGCTGATTCTGGAGGTACTAGGCTCTGATACCAATTGTTATTCTAGTATGAACACTAGACCAACTACAAGAGGGGGGGTGAATTGTAGTTGACGAAAAATTTTCGATTTGTAATGCGGAATTAAAACATACTTGAAATTAGAAAGAGACAAGCACACGAGATTTTTACAAGGAAACCTTCCTAGGCCCAATAGGAAGAAAAACCTTGACCACGAGGGATTTTAACTCAAACTCTCTTTAATATACTAGGCCAAAAGACTCTCTTTTGTACAACCTAATACTGGACCTTCTCTGTTCCTCTAGGAACTTGTTCCCCAGTCACTCAGTTCCCCCTGAACTGATGACACTCACTTTTGACTTCACTCGAAGTCTTCTCTCTTCTCTCTTCTCTCTTCTCTCTTTCTTTCTCTCTCTTGAATACAAGAATATTCTCTGAATTTTCTCTCACCCACACACACTATGAATATAACAATAACGAGTATGTTGAATAAAAGAGGAAATTACAAGAAAAACTTTCTAAGTAATGATTAACTTTTTTCGCTTGAAAGTTCTTAAGTTTTTCTTCAAATAATTTCTTCTTATATAGCTGCTGCAAATCTTCTTCTACTGGTCATGTTGTGCTCCATGTTCTCCTCAAATTGCGTGAGTAGAGTAATGGAGATCATGGTCCTAAATGCTATACTTTCTCCACGAGTTTTGCAACGGCAACAAACATTCTACTACTATCCGTTAGTGGTCTAATCTTCCAGCAAGTAATGCGCAGGTGGAGGAGTTAGTTGGAGAACCTCAAGGAGTTAGCTCCACAATTTAAGCACCGCAATTCTCCAACTGTTTTGCACGCACAACAACAGCAACAAAAACATCTAATAACTTAAAGAATCTTTTATTCAAAGATTCTAAGTTACTAGAATATTAAACATATCATTTGATAAAAATTCAAAGTGTTTAAATTAAATATCTTGACTTAGATTAAATAATTAATCTTTCTCCACAAGACATAAATGCAAATTTGAACATTACATTATTTTTGGTATTTTATAATTTTCGCTAAATAAAAACTATATAGTAAAATTAACCTAAGTATTTGGCATCATCAAAACATGGAATACAACACGTGTCATCTTCCTTAGCTTTGCATAACCTTAATCATTGCATAGCGTTTCATACATCCTTAGAGCGTCTAAGTTTGCAATTTTACATCATTATGTGCTTTATGTGAGTTGTTTGCACCTATCTGCTAACATCTTTCTCTGCAGCTAATCAGATTACTTGTAGTTATTGTCGTGCATACTAACTTTATTTTGCAGAGACCGGCATATATAGACCAGTTCTAAACCGCAGAGTGTAAAGAATTGTTCTCCGTCCCAACACCGTATACTTTGACTATCGGTTTCCTAAACCTTAGTCAGAGTGGGGGCTTCTATAGACACATAATCGTGTCTCCCTATTTAAGCGCCCAATGATGAATTATACCGTGGTCTTTATTGGTTCGACCCAAGGGCAGAGCAGTCCGAAGAGCTATCCCAAAACTATTTCGAAAAGTGTTAAAGTCCTATTTTAAAGCCCAATTAGTTATTCATGATAATTAATACTCCCTCTGTCCCATAATACTCTTTACACTTTTCTTTTTCATCTGTCCCAGAATACTCTTTACACTTCTATTTTTGGATATGACCCACTATTATTTTAATCCTTCTACCTTTTAAACATTGGCCCACACTCTCTCTCCTCCAAATAAAATAATATCACTCCTATTACATACCAACTCTAACCACGACCCACATTCTCTCTCCTTAAAATAAAATATTACTACTTTTACTAACTACTAACTCCTATCACATCTACTTTTCAATAAAATAATAATTGATAACCAAACAACAACTTATCATCTAAAACTATGTGCCTTGATAAGTGTCAAGAGTATTTTGGGACGGAGGGAGTAATATTTTGAGCCCAATCCTTTGAAAAGCCCATTTAATTATTCATTGATAATTAAGTGTCTTATTTTAATAAAATAAATATTTTCAAAGATATTTTTTATAATTAAAATCGGATTTTATCCCGCAAAATCATATTTCCGGGGTTAAAAAAAAAGAGCAAATCTTTCAAACGTTTTATTATCAAAAAGCTGTCAAAACGTGTCAAAAGCAAGGTGGTGCACTGAGCGCACCAACGTGCGCCGCGCTCACCAACGTGCGCTGATCGCACAAGCCTGCGCCGAGTTCACTAGCCTGCGCCGAGCGCACAGCCATGCGCCAAGCGCACAAGCCTGCGACGTAGACCTATGTGTCACACAGAGTCGTGCGCCGAGCGCACTTTTTAGTGCGATGCACAAGCTGTCAAATTAGTCTTTTTTAAAGCGTGTGCCACGTGGGCAGCTGGCGCATATAACGCAGTTTCCTTTTCCGTATAAATAGGCTTCGATTTTCCGAATTAAAATACGGTTTTTCCACACTTAACTGTCGACTTTTACATTACGAATACCTTACTTATTCTCTATACAAAACTCATACCTTCGAAATATACAAACACAAAAATATTCAAATCTACATACTTTCAGACATACATATACGTTCAGATCTTCAGGCTTCACAATTGCTCGTCCCGAACATTGTCAATCTCTCAATGGTGGTGGTGAGGGGGTGGTGGGGCAGTGGGGGTGAGGGGTGGGGGAGGGGTGGTTAGGGTTAGGGTTAGTGTATTAGATTAGGGTTAGAGTGAGGATTAGGGTTTGATTTAGGTTAGTTAATTAAGGTTAGGGTAGGATTAGGGCCTAATGACTAACGGAAGTCTAACACCGTTAGTCAAAAGGGTAAGTGGATGTATTTTTGGAAAAGTGGAGGGTATATGGTGAGTTTGGAAAGTTGAAAGGGTATATGATGCAAAAAAAAATTTGCCAGGGGTATATGGTGAAAAAACCAAATATTTTATGGTTATTCTATTGCATAAAAATTGACATGAATCGATATTCAGTAGAGGCCAGCAATGAGCGAATGTGGTTCATTATGACCGTGTTTGTACCCTCACCCCGAACTCAATCTGTGGTTCATTGACCATCTATGGAGTCAGGACGGGGAAATCTACATTGGATAAGTCCCTAATTTGTCCCTACGATTTCCCAATATCCAATTAGGTTTATGAGTCTTCCTTTAAAGACTTGTAGGTAAATTTAAAACATTTTTCAATAAAACCTTAACAATGGGGTAGTCAAATACGCGCTCACACCATATGGGCAAAATAAAAACACGCCTACAAGGTGAAAGCTTTTTTGATAGCTTTCCAACGACCCAACGAAAGAGTTATGCGTGTTCTAAGTTGAACTGCCCGACCAAAGCAGAACAATTGGTGCGCCCGCACCACTTACTGAGGTGCGCCCGCACCTTTCAACAGATTGTTGCACTTCAAGATCAGTGTGTTTGGTGCGCCCGCACCATTTATGTTCCGTCAAAAATTGTCAGGCCTCGTGCCTAATTAAAACATTAAGGATGTTTCATTTTTGAACTATGCTGTTATTCTAGAGATTAGAGAGTTATTCTAGGGTTCCTCTTAGAGAGAAAAAATCATTGTTTATTCTTAGATTTGGGATTGAGATATTAAAGCTGTTGATTTCTACTCATTCAAAGTTTTAGTTTTTATTCTTCCTTTTCATTATTATTCAATATTCTGCCATAGTATTAGATCTCTTTTATTATAGTTTCATAATTGCTTATTCCTATTAGATTAACCATCCCTTAATCATGTTTAGCCCTATATTAGTTATAATTTTCATATTTTTATGTTTAGATTCCATGATTTGTGAGTAGTCTCTTATCTAGGGTTAGGGTGAAAGTATGAATTAAGGTTTTCATGTATTGTTATTGTTAATGTGATTGTGATGATCTAAAGATGATTATGCATTGATCTTGGTGTTTTGAGGCCTTAGGAAAAATAGTGATCACATTTATCCTTTGGTATTTTGATTCCAAATGTTTTTAATCGAATTTTGAACTCTTTTATCATCCCCATGAATCAACTTAATTTCTACGCCAAGATATTGGGTAGAAATTAAGGGGATCCTTGTATTAGGGGTTTTTCGTATTTATTAGATCTCTTAATCAATTGACTAAAGACCATTCGAGAGAGGATTTAGTTGATTGATTAAGCGATATTTCTTGAGGACCATTCGAGAGAGGACTCGAGTATTTTAGAGGAAAACTAAACCTTGCATAATTGTCGCCTTTGAATCACAATTGGATTAATGATCGTTGTTCCGCTTTGATTCATACTAGTAACCTTAACTCTAGTGTCTTCCTTATTGATATTTTCACCTCATATTATTTCCTAGTTCTTTGATAATAGTTAGCTATTAATTGTTACAAAAAACATTCAAAAGCCCCAAAAATACTGCAATTAGGTAATTTAGTCTTGTTAGACTTTAATTAATCCCAATTTCCTTGTGCATCGACCCTTGACTTGCCTTTACTATGTTACTTTAGTAATTGCTTGTCAGGTGCTACAAATATTATTTGAAAAGCGATTTTTGGTGCCTTAACAACACACTAAAAACCTCTTATCAATGAATGGTACCCTCAGCTATAATGATCGGCTCCGAGCCATCCACTAATGCCAAACGACATGAAGCTGGACTCTTGACATCCAATGAAAAACACAATATCATTAATTAAGTGTTTTAAAAGATAATATCATAATCTAAGAAGATATAAAATAAATATATACCTGCAAGTTGACAAACAGATCATTACCCCCCGAGTGACAGCTACTAGGATCAACTGGAGTGTGAGGACTTCGGACCAACACATCTTCCCTTGTTTGATTTGGTATTTGAATACCAAATTGCGCTGCAAAAGCCATGAATAAAGCATCTAACTTCGAGTTCATCTCTTCCATCATCTCTTCTCTAACTCTTTGAGTCACTCTAGCCTCAAATTCCTGCATCTCCTGATCATCCATGCCCCTACTCTTTCGAGCATTACTACTCCGATCAGGATCTCCCCAAACAGATCTAATCCCAACGCTACGCCCAATGATACGCTCAAGTTATACGATGTTCTTGTGGCATTTTAGGTGCACATTGCTAAGGGATTTGTTCGTAATTGTTAAGGTTTGCATATAAATCATCCTTAGCGGAAGTTCGGAGTTTTGCGATATAAGTTGTGTTAATGTCATGCATTCTGAGCTTCCAAGGTGAAATGCATTTGAGCCGAGCATCGCAAGCCACAAGCTCGCCAAGCCAAGCTCCACCGCAAGCCCAAGCCTCGCCCATCCAGCAGCACACGCAAGCATACCCAGCGAGCCAGCGTCATCGCCCACCAAGCAGCAGCCAGCCATCGCACGCAAGCTTCGGACGCCAGCCATCGCACAGCACGAAAGCTCGTCCAGCTCGCACAGCCCAGCGCTCATTGCCCAGCGCCCATCGCCCAGGCTCGCGACTCGCGAGGACTGTCGCACCTCGCGACCCCCTGCCCCTCGCGACTCGCGATGCCTGTCGCGGCTCGCGATGCTTTGCCCAGCAAATGTGTGCGGTTTGGCAGTGCGATCTTCGCGACTCGCGATCAGTGGCGCGACTCGCGACGCTTAAGTCGGCTTGGGGCCACGATTTTGTGCGGGGTTTAAATGCTTCCTAAAACCTAATTTTTGGGGGAGATGGAGAGAAGTACGAAGAGGAGAGCTGAAATGTAGACCTTGGAGTGGCAAGCTTGAGGGGAGAGAACCTCTCCTCATCCTTCCTTCTTCATGATTCTCTTTTCATCTTTCCTTCTTCGTTCCTCTTTGTTCTTCATTTCCATTTCTTAGTTTTTGTTCTTCATTTCCTAGTTTTAGTTTTCATTTCTTAGTTTAGTTTTTAGGGATTTCAACTATGGATTTGGTTTTTGCTATCGGATTGTAGCTTGAACTGTTCTTGGATCAATTAACATGAAGCTTCAACCGTTATTGTGAGATCTTTCCTCTCTTTCTCTTTTCCTTGATTATGGTTCAATTTCTATGCTTGTGATTTATGATTATTGCATAATTATGCTAGGAACGTTACTAGTTTGATTGTGTGATTAATCTAATGCTAGATTTAAGAATAGAATCGGATTGTTTTATTCTTTTATCAATTGGTAGCAAACTAGGGAGTAATTTAGATGCTGATCATCTTGGTTATTTCTTAGGGAAATTGAATCAACTGTTGAATGTTTATCGCGTGTATGACATTAGCAGGTCTATTGGTTCTCTGTGTTTATTGCTGCTATTGGATTGAACTTAGACGCAGATCGGACTAGGTTATCCTTTAGTTAGGGTTTTATAGTCACGCTGATCGTGCTATTCAACTAAGAATAAGGAGAACACGAGATTAATTCTCGACAATAGATAATTATGGAAATAATTAGAGTGGATGTTCAAGGATCGATAATGAATTGAAGTGGATGTTAATCGGATTCAAGATCTTTCCATAATTGATTTCTCGTTTTGTTTATATGCTAGTTAGTTTTAGTTTGTTTATTATCAACTTGAAACCCCCCTTTATTATTAGGTTTCTCGGCCCTTAGCTTAATCGAGATTTCGAATCACGCTGAATATAAACTCGTCCCTGTTTCCCTGTGGATACGACCCCTACTTCCACTATACTACCTTAGTGTAGAAGAGAGTAGGAGAAATTTTATCTTTGGCCGGGTGCGGTGCCCAACGACGACAACATCCGCGCCCGCCCAAAATTTTGGCGCCGTTGCCGGGGAAACGGTGTTACTTGTTTGTATTTAGCGTGATTTTTGGATGGTATTGCTTGTGCTCTTTGTTTTTGGTTGGCCACTCTCTTGGGAATGGTTGATTGAAGCTTTTGACGGTTTATTGCTTGGTTATTGTCTAGCTTTAAACATTTATATTAATGGTCATGACTTGGATTAGCTAGGAGTACTACTAGTTGATGTTTGTTGTTGACTTAATGCTAGGTTTTGGATATAATCTGATGTTATATGCTCAACCATGATGTAGTAAGCTAGGTACTAACGATGCATTGCATGAGTTCTTCTCAATCAATTTTGCAGGTACTTGAAGTGGAGATTGACATGGAACCACCATTGTCGCACATGGAGCACAATCCCACTGATTAAGCTTAAGGTACTAAGTCGAGCTAACGACTTTAAACAACAGCGCTTCTCGGGAGGCAGCCCGATACCCTTTTTATTTTCTTTCTTTTCCTTTATTTCTTATCAAATTTCCACCACCACAACAAATTTTCTTCCACCCACTCACCACCCACTCAAAAGAACCACAACAAATCATAATCCACTTTGAGCCCAAGTCCACAAAAGAAAACCCGTTGGGAAGAGTTCAACCGCTAGGAGTTGGCTAAATTGGAACAAGGAGATTGTTGTATCTTTTCGATCTCTTGAGCTAGGTGTCAATCTCAAAAATTTTAAACTTTTGAATTTGCCATTTGTTTGAGTGATTTGAGGGAGAGGGTTGTGAGTTGATTTCGGAGATTTGAGATGGTGTTGTTAAGAAATTTGAATTTGACGGATTGTTTGGTCATGAGTCTTGAGCATTCGATCTTCAATTTGCTCGATTTTCTATTCCCCCCCCATTTTCAGTTTCCTTTTTCTTCTCATTGTCATCACATTGAGGACAATGTGTAGTTTAAGTAGGGGGGAGGGTATTCTCATTCTCATGTATCTATGTTGTATTTATGTTGTATTTATTTCAATTTGAAAAAAAAAAAATGAAAAAAAAATGAAAATGAAAAAAAAAATTGAAAAAACAAAATAAAAAAAAAATGATGAAATGAATCCCGCTGAGTTGAAAACCCGCAAGGGTGGGCGACTCGGGCAAAATTGGGGGCCCGGATAGGTTGAAAACCCGAAAGGGCAACCTATGCAAAAAAGTGGCTTATATTGAGCGGGTAAGATGGTGAGATGAAAAAAGAAATGTGAGAAGCTAGGATGAAAACCCGAAAGGGCTCCTAGGCAAAATGAGAGATTAAGAGAGAATTATGTATTTTGAAAACTCATTTGCCGGAGATTTGTTTTGGCTTTCACATTCTTTTGGTTGTTTGTTTTTGGGAGTAAGCATGGAATTTATCCCTTTTTGTCTTTGTTCCATGGCTTGCTTATATAGGTTGGTTGTAATAGTAGTAGTAGTAGTTCATCTTTTGAGGTTTTAGGCGAGTTGTCATTTTGATTGTGGCGTTGGAGTGAGTTCAATTCCTTTGAGATCCTTCAGGATTTGAGCTCACATTTTGGTTGTCGTTTGGTGATTATTGTTGTCGCGTCTGTATTTCTGATTGTAGCTTGAATCTAAGTGTGAGGGGAGTCATTATCCTTTACGTTTAGGTTTTGAGCGTATTTTGTTAAGATGTGATGATGATGATGTAGTTGATGGGGAGTGTAGGTTGGTTTCGATAGCTTGGGCGATGATTTAATTGGTATTTCTCATTTTTGAGTTTACTCGAGGTCGAGTAAAGTTCAAGTGTGGGGGTATTTGATACGCTCAAGTTATACGATGTTCTTGTGGCATTTTAGGTGCACATTGCTAAGGGATTTGTTCGTAATTGTTAAGGTTTGCATATAAATCATCCTTAGCGGAAGTTCGGAGTTTTGCGATATAAGTTGTGTTAATGTCATGCATTCGAGCTTCCAAGGTGAAATGCATTTGAGCCGAGCATCGCAAGCCACAAGCTCGCCAAGCCAAGCTCCACCGCAAGCCCAAGCCTCGCCCATCCAAGCGGACACGCAAGCATACCCGGCGAGCCGGCGTCATCGCCCACCAAGCAGCAGCCAGCCATCGCACGCAAGCTTCGGACGCCAGCCATCGCACAGCACGAAAGCTCGTCCAGCTCGCACAGCCCAGCGCTCATTGCCCAGCGCCCATCGCCCAGGCTCGCGACTCGCGAGGACTGTCGCACCTCGCGACCCCCTGCCCCTCGCGACTCGCGATGCCTGTCGCGGCTCGCGATGCTTTGCCCGGCAAATGTGTGCGGTTTGGCGGTGCGATCTTCGCGACTCGCGATCGGTGGCGCGACTCGCGACGCTTAAGTCGGCTTGGGGCCACGATTTTGTGCGGGGTTTAAATGCTTCCTAAAACCTAATTTTTGGGGAGATGGAGAGAAGTACGAAGAGGAGAGCTGAAATGTAGACCTTGGAGTGGCAAGCTTGAGGGGGAGAGCCTCTCCTCATCCTTCCTTCTTCATGATTCTCTTTTCATCTTTCCTTCTTCGTTCCTCTTTGTTCTTCATTTCCATTTCTTAGTTTTTGTTCTTCATTTCCTAGTTTTAGTTTTCATTTCTTAGTTTAGTTTTTAGGGATTTCAACTATGGATTTGGTTTTTGCTATCGGATTGTAGCTTGAACTGTTCTTGGATCAATTAACATGAAGCTTCAACCGTTATTGTGAGATCTTTCCTCTCTTTCTCTTTTCCTTGATTATGGTTCAATTTCTATGCTTGTGATTTATGATTATTGCATAATTATGCTAGGAACGTTACTAGTTTGATTGTGTGATTAATCTAATGCTAGATTTAAGAATAGAATCGGATTGTTTTATTCTTTTATCAATTGGTAGCAAACTAGGGAGTAATTTAGATGCTGATCATCTTGGTTATTTCTTAGGGAAATTGAATCAACTGTTGAATGTTTATCGCGTGTATGACATTAGCGGGTCTATTGGTTCTCTCGTGTTTATTGTTGCTATTGGATTGAACTTAGACGCAGATCGGACTAGGTTATCCTTTAGTTAGGGTTTTATAGTCACGCTGATCGTGCTATTCAACTAAGAATAAGGAGAACACGAGATTAATTCTCGACAATAGATAATTATGGAAATAATTAGAGTGGATGTTCAAGGATCGATAATGAATTGAAGTGGATGTTAATCGGATTCAAGATCTTTCCATAATTGATTTCTCGTTTTGTTTATATGCTAGTTAGTTTTAGTTTGTTTATTATCAACTTGAAACCCCCCTTTATTATTAGGTTTCTCGGCCCTTAGCTTAATCGAGATTTCGAATCACGCTGAATATAAACTCGTCCCTGTTTCCCTGTGGATACGACCCCTACTTCCACTATACTACCTTAGTGTAGAAGAGAGTAGGAGAAATTTTATCTTTGGCCGGGTGCGGTGCCCAACGACGACACATCCGCGCCCGCCCACCCAACTATTAACACACGCCCAAGACGGTCTTTCCTCTGTAGAGCACGTGATAGAGCATCATCCATCCGGCCTATAACAAAATCTCCTTCCTTTTCTGTCCTTTTCCACTCATCCTCCATATGATTAGTAGAATACCTTCTAATAATATAACTATTTATATACGAGTAATTGAAAATACCCTAAAATTTGAAGAATGCTTACAATAGATTCTTTTATCTTTTGTGTTTCGTCATTAGGCAAGAAAAAATTTCCTTCCTTATCTTTTCTCGATCTTGCGAGAAGCCATGGCAAAGTCCGTTCCGGCAAAGAGGAATCTACTGATGATGTAGAGGAGTCAACAGATGATGCTATAGAGGATGAAGGGATATACCCTTCGCTTTGAAAAGGGAATCATCTCCGCATATGACTTCTGACCCAAAAAATGAGGATGCTTGTTGGAAGTCTGAGCCTAATATGAAAACAAGTAACTACTCAATATTCAAAAAAATTAAATTGAAAATATAATTACATATGATGGTAACGTACATATTACATACCTTAAAATCCTTAGAGCTACACTTTGTCACAAATTGCTTCCATATCTCTTCAGTTATAAAAGGATAGATCTCGTACGGTTGCCATGAAATGTTAGGCCCCTTCCTCGTTTTTGTGATCGATCGACTCACCAATTTCGTCTTGAAATCTCGCCACCACCTATCACAAGTAGTTAAGACCTCTCGTTTCTTCCACGTATCCTTTTGTATTCCAAACTATCTCTTCAATATGCAAAATGTACCAATAATAGACGATTAGTGCATTCATTAAACATGATCCCAGTTAAATTAAAAGAATAGCTTTTAAAATACATAGGTTACTTACTTTAACATCTTCCCACAAAGTACTTTTTTTGCTTTCTGGAACATTATCCCAACACTCGTACAAGATAGAGACTTTGCTTCTACTGATTTCGCCGCAATGTGTCTTGTACTCACCAGCATGATCCCCAATCGGACGTATGAAATTATTCCACTGAAGTACTCTTTGGATTTTAGACCCCGGGTTTGGAACGTATCCCTTTTGAAGGAACTCTTGGCTTGGTCACTTTTTTCTTCCTAGTAGCTCCATCAGTAATCTCGGACTCCAAACGTGGCTGCTGGTCATCGTCCTCTGCATCATGCATTATGTCATCCTCCATCACAACACCTGTAAGCAAATACAAATACCAACCAAAGACATGTTAGATTCATAAATGAAGTACTATAAAATTATTTTAACAAAGCATAAAGTATAAAGTAATTTGAAGATTACAAACAATAGTAGTTGTAATAATATAACATAAGTTACCTATTCATCATTCTTATCTTTGATAACGTAAAATCACTCATCATGGTCTCGACGAATGTAATTTGTGTCAAGATCTTCCCCTAATGTACTTGGAATGACTACTGAGGAAGCTGGGACTTCATTGAAGTGTGTATCGTATTTTTCTTCATCGTGTACATCATCAATTCCAAGTATTATCCTTTTTCCTTCAATGACAATAGACCATTTTGAATCGGCAGGGTCAACCATGTAGAAAACTTATTTTGCTTGTGATGCCAATATGAAAGTATCTTCATGATGCCCTAACCGGCTGAAAATGACTAAGGTAAAAAAGCCATGTTCATCCTTCTTTACACCACGACGAATATCAACCCACTTGCATTGGAAGAGCGGAATCTTGAAGTCAACATAGTCAAATTCTAATATCTCTTCAATAAACCCGTAATGAGATTTCATTGTCTCAACAATAGTTTTATCACTTCCACTTTTATACTCTGATGACAAAGCCCCTAACGTAACGCCACTGTTTTGCATCGTGGATTTGCCATCTTGCCGCTTAGTGTAAAATCAATAACCATTAATGTCATACCCTTCGTAGGAAAGAAATCTGCTTTTTTTTCAACTCGGCATCAAGGCACAATCTTTTCTCCCAATGGTACCATAACCATCAAGCCTTCCTTCATGTCAAGATTTTGGCAATCCAATTGCTTGTGCACGTGCTAAATACTGACTTACATATTCAGATACTTCCTCCGCAACTGTTCATTGGACAATAATTGCTTATGGTCTGGCTGGATTCATCACTTTGCCCTTCAGAGTACCCATATGTCTTTCAAAAGGCCACATATACCTCATACAAATGGGCCCACAAAGTTTAATTTCTCGGACAAGATGAATTATCAAATGAGGCATGATGTCAAAGAACGATGGTAGTAAGGACATTTCAAATCGACACATCGTCTCTATTACATCGGCTTGCAAGTTATCCAGAGTGTTAGGATCAATCACCTTGCGGGAGATGGTTCTAAAGAAGAAACCCAACTTCGTTATCGTGTATCTTACTTAGGAAGGCAAAATTCCTCGGATTGCAACAGGTAATAAATGCTGCATCAAGATATGACAATCATGAGATTTCAAACCAACGAGTTTCAAGTCCTTCAGTGAGACAAGGTTTTGAAAATTTGACGAGTATACAGCGGGGACCTTTAACCTATTCAAAGACTCACAAAAACGTTTTTTCTCCTTCTTAGACAAAGTGTAACAAGCTGGTGGAAGATAATAGCGTTGTCCCCGCTCCTGAGGTGCTAGTTCTGGTCTGCCCCTTTCAGCCATGTCTTTCCTAGCTTTAAGTCCATCCTTCCTCTTCCCGGGCATATTCAACAATGTTCCGACAATGGCATCACAAATATTTTTCTCAATGTGCATAAGATCAAGACAATGTCTGACTTCTAAGCATTCCCAAATATGGGAGGTCCCAGAACTTAGACCTTTTCTTGTATAAGTTCTTTGAGACACTTTTAAAGGGCTTTCTAAACACTGTTTCAATATCCTTTACCCGCTTAGAAACCTCTTTTCCGCCTAAGGGTACAGAGGCTTCTCTCATCTCCACTTTTCCGTTGAACAACTTTTTCTTCTTACGAAATGGATGATCTAAAGAAAGCCATGTACGATAATGCAGGTATACATTCTCCCCATAATGATGTAACCGCTCATCAGTCATATCCTCATCACAAATAGGGCATGCCTTTGCTCCTTTAGTTGTATATCCTGACAAATTCCCATAAGCCGAGAAATCATTAATTGTACAAAATATCATGGCACGAATGTGAAGTCAATTTTCAAATGCACGTCGAAGATCGAAACACCTTCATCCCGCAAAAATTTCAGATCTTGAAAGAGTGGGTCAAGATACACATCTATGTCGTTTCCGGGTTGTTTAGGACCCGAAATAAGAAACGATACACTAGTGGAAAAAAGCCCATCCGATGTGGTCAAAACCGGGCTTACCGATACGGCTTTGATCCGCATCGGGTGGGCTAGAAGCAGTTGACTAAAGTCAATTGTTGCGGTTGAAAACCGGATCTGTTACCTAGGAACTGATCTGGTTTTCAATAAGAACCGGACCAGTAACTGTGAAAAGTTTAAAAAAAAAACGCTTCAACGTTCAACAACAACAGCGACAATTAAACAACAACATTTCAACAACAGCAACATTTCAATAACATTTCAACAACAGCAGCAATTCAATAACATTTCAACAACAGCAGCAATTCAATAACATTTCAACAACAGCAACAATTCAATAACATTTCAACAAAATGCAAATTAAGGACGAAATTAAACGAAATATCAGGACGAAAACTTGAACAAACACAAATTAAGAAAATACAAAACGAAACAAAATTAAAATATAATATTCGTTACAAGCATGGGTTACAAGCGCTTTGTACAGACGACGAAATAAAAATTACAAAACGGGTTACAAGCGTAAAATTAAAAAAAGGACGAAATATCATGTAATACATAAAATTAAAAAATGAAACTTTGTACAAAAAATGAAGGAAAAAAAATCTGAAGAAATCTAAAGAATAAAAAATTTAAATAAAAAACCTAAATCTGGGTTACAAGCGCTTCGTGTTTTCACTTTGTCTTTTCCTTCTTCGCTTCGTCTTTTCCCGTCGTCGTCGTTTTGAGGCAGGATAATTTCGAGGAGGAGGTTGGTCATGAGTATGAAGAAATCTAAACAAGAAAAAGTTTTTTCTCACTTCGTCTTAGTCGACTTTTCATCTTCAGCGTCGATTTGTAGAAAGGCAATATTCATGAGGAAAAAATCATTGTTGAACTCGATCCAAAAATATGTTGAACTCGATAAGAAGAGGAGATTAGAAGAGGAGAGAGGGGAGTTAGGGTTTGGGGGATTTAGAAGAGAGAGGGGAGTTAGGGTTTGGGGGGTTGAGAGGAGAGGCGTGTGAGGAGGAGATCAGAAGATGAGAGTTAGGGTTTGGGGGGGTGGGCTGATGAGAGAGATGGAGAATGGGTTTATTTAGGAGATTTGAGTGGATGCGACTCATGGGCCGCGTTTATATATGATTTTCAAGCCCAAATTGATCCGGTTCCTCATATGGACCGGATCAGTTTAATGTTTGACAATTTTCGCTCCAAAAACCAATAAAAACTGATCCGGTTTTAAAAGAACCGGATCAGTTTACTTGTAACTGATCCGGTTTTTAAAGAGCCGGATCACTTAGCTTGTGACATACTACCTCCGTTTCATATTAATCTACACACTTACACTTTTCACGCATGCCGATGCACTACTTTGAGCCTTTATATCTCTAATTTTGTATTTGTAAAAAATATAAAAAGTCGATATTCTAAAACTACATATCGAGACGAATCAAACAAGACCCCACATGACTATATTTTCTCTTAACCATAATTCACAAATGATAGTCAAAGGGAAATTTGTGAATAGTGTCAAAAGTGTAAGTGTGTAGATTAATATGAAACGGAGGTAGTATAAGGTTTTTTCCACTAGTGATAGCAGAAAAAAATTACGCTTCACACATATTATAAATGGTCAGTAGAATCGGTCAAGTGCTATGTTGGGTACCTAGTGTGCCAAATGGGTTCATCCCATTTGTACAAAGTCCAAGCCTAAGATTTCGAACTTCTTTACCAAAACCGGGAAACTTTCGTTCGATATTTCTCCATTGCGGAGAATCGGTCGGATGTCTAAGCATCCCATCTTTCTTCCTCTCATCCACTTGCCACCTTAATAATTTAGCATTATTCTCATCCGAAAATAAACGCCTAAATCTCGGAATGATTGGAAGATACCAAAGCACCTTTGCCGGATTTTTCTTTCTTTCTCACCACTCATCATTCTCCTTTATCTTGTAACGAGACAATCCACACCATGGACACTCACGCAAATCCTTGTACTCATTTCGATACAGCACACAATCATTTTAACATACATCTATCTTCTCATATTCCATACCTAAGGGACACAACAATGTCTTTGCCTCATAGGTAGAGTTGGGAATTTCATTCCCTTCAGGTAGCAAAACTTGTAAAAAAGTAAACAATTCACTTAGACTTTTATCTGTCCAAGTGTGCTTCGACTTTTATCGGTTCCTTCATCCTCCAAATTGTGAAATATCTCATCTACCCTATTATTCTCATCATCTACCCTATCATTCTCATTAGCTTCCTCTCCTTTTACGATTCAACCTCGACCTCATCATTAATGGGATCAACATGCAAATCATCACAAAAGCTAGTGGAGCTCATACCCTGATCATAAAACTCTCCATGCCATGTCCACCTAGTATAATTACTCTTAAACCCACGACGAAACAAATGATTCTTAATTTCATCCACATCACGAGACACCCTAGAGTTATTGCAATCACAACAAGGACACAAGACTAACTTTGACCCATTATGTGGTTGTTGTTCTAAAGCAACCCTGATTATTCATGAACCCCTTGTAGAAATGTCGCCAAAATCCGATTACCATGCATCCAGTTTCGGTCCATATTCATACACTTGAGATACCAAACAAGAACACAATTGATCACATTATTCACTAGTGGAAAAATAAGGAAGGGCTGCGGTCAAAACAGCCCTAAGGGCTGCGTTTTTGGCCAGCAGCCCTTTCTATAGCGACCCCTTCACAACGGCAACGAAGGGTTGCGGTTCAAGCCAAAAACGCAGCCCTTTTAAGCTTGAAGGGTGCGTTTTTAAGCCTAAACCTAAGTAGCCCTTTGATTCAAATTTTTTTAAAAAAAAAATAAATTAAATCGCCCCAAGACCCCCACCCCCCCCCCGCCCCCCCCCCCCCACCCCCCGCCGCCCTCCTACACACCCCCGCCCACCCCCCGCACTCCCACCCCCCCCCCCCACACCCGCCCAGCCCCCTCACCCCGCCCCACCCCCCGCAATCCCACCGTCCCGCCCCCGCCCCCCACCCCCCCCCCCCCCCGCCCACCCGCCCACCCCATGCACTCCCACCACCGCCCCGCCCGCCCACCCCCTGCACCCCACCCCCCGCCCACCCCCCACCCCCCACCCCACACCCCCCCACCCCCACACCCCTAGCCCACCCCCGCCCGCCCCCGCACTCACACCGCCCCCGCCCCCACCCCCCACCCCCCCCACCCCCCGCCCCCCCGCCCCCCCCCCCCCCCCCCCCCGCACTCCCCCCAAGTCCCGCCCACCCTAATCCACCTCCTTCACTCCCCGCACCCCCCACCCCACCCCACCCTCTCGCCCGGCCCCTCCACCCATTGCTTCGCCACCACCCCCAAGACCCAACCGACCCCATAGCCCGGCCCAAGTAGCCCACCATGGCGCCCCCCCACCCAAAACCTCCCTTCGACACAAAAAAAAACCGAATCAATGTGCAATAATATATGACAAGTTTTTGAACGTAATAATTAAATTTAAATATGTATATTTAATAATGGAAAAAGTGTAGAATTGATACAAACTAGTAGATGTAGCTAATTATATCACGAATTCCACCAAAATGTATCATAAGCAATCATCACAAATGTGGGACGCCAACTTATGCCGAACTTCATGTAATTCGTCTGTGGTGAAGGCCCTCAAACGTGGTGTGTTATTCATATAAACCTTGCAAAACAACCAAGGAATAAACACAAAATATAAGAATTCAATCATTTACCGTAGTTAGTAGTTCTAAAAATGACATATACCTTCCCGAAATTCAATCAAAAACAAATGCAAGCCTAAAACTCTACACACTAGTTATATTATACCTTATATTATCATATTGAAAGAGAAAATGGAGTTAAATGACTCGAGAAACAAGAATTGGACGCGAAAAGGCAAAAATCGCCCTAAAATCACATTTATGTTCCCGATATACAACCTACAACAAATGCAAGCCTAAGAATCTACATAATAGTTACATTATACCTCATATTATCATGTTCAAAATGAAATTGGGGTTAAATGACGCGATAAGTACGAATTGGACGCGAAAAGGCAAAAATAGGCCTAAAATGCCTTTTCGTTCCCGAAATGCAACCAACAACAAATGCAAGCCTAAAACTCTACACAATAGTTACATTATACCTCATATAATCATGTTCAAAAAGAATTTGGGGTTAAATGACTCGATAAGTACGATTTGGAAGCGAAAAGGCAAAATTTGGCCTAAAATGACCTTTTCGTTCCCGAAATGCAACCAACAACAAATGCAAGCCTAAAACTCTACACAATAGTTACATTATACCTCATATAATCATGTTCAAAAAGAATTTGGGGTTAAATGACTCGATAAGTACGATTTGGAAGCGAAAAGGGAAAACTAGGCCTAAAATGACCTTTTTGTTCCCGAAATGCAACCAACAACAAATGCAAGCCTAAAACTCTACACAATAGTTACATTATACCTCATATAATCATGTTCTAAAAGAATTTGGGTTTAAATGACTCGATTAGTACGATTTGGAAGTGAAAAGGCTAAAATAGGCCTAAAATGCCTTTTCGTTCCCGAAATACAACCAACAACAAATGCAAGCCTAAAACTCTACACAATAGTTACATTATACCTCATATAATCATGTTCAACAAGAATTTGGGTTTAAATAATTCGATTAGTACGATTTGGAAGCGAAAAAGGTAAAACTAGGCCTAAAATGACCTTTTCGTTCCCGAAATGCAACCAACAACAAATGCAAGCCTAAAACTCTACACAATAGTTACATTATACCTCATATAATCATGTTCAACAAGAATTTGGGGTTAAATAATTCGATAAGTACAAATCGGATGCGAATCGACCAAAATAGGCCTAAAATGACCCGAGAATCAGGTCACATGGCAATGGAATGCCCATCAGCTGGTAGCGGCGGAGATAGTGGGAAGTGTTACAAATGTGGAGAGCATTCCATTGCCATGTGACCTCACTCTCCACATTTGTAACACAGTCCCACCACCACCACCACTACTGCCCCCCCATTGCACTCCATCATTGCCATGTAGCCCTAAAATGACTTTTTCGTTCCCCAAATTCAACCTACAACAAAAAATAAGCCTAAAAATCTACATAATAGTTACAAATTGGAGAAATTACACAGACTTGAGTTTATGTCTCATGATTTATTGACCTTCCGCCGTTTATTAGGATCCTCAAGTACATGTATCCCTTCCGTGTGATCTACACGCATATAGTTCTCCGACATATTCACATCATCTTCCACACTATTTTCAGGATAGGTAAAAGGGGGGAGGTCCTCAAATGCATCATATTCTTCCTCATTATCAACATCACCAATACCGAGGATACTCCTTTTACCAGGTACAACAATTGACCACTTATTATCAGCAGGATCACTTACAAAAAATACTTGCTTAACTTGTGATGCAATTACAAATGGCTCCTCAGTTTCACGTAGACGACTAAGGTCAACAAGAGTGAATCCGCAAGGATCATCTTTTCTTACGCAACGTCGATTATCGTCAACCCACTTGCAACACAAGAGTCAAATATTAAAAGTAAAGTAGTCCAGCTCCCATATTTCTTATATTCGCCCATAATAATTGCTTTCAGCATGTACAGGCGACTTATCATTCGAGCTTGCGTATTGTGTAGATGACGCCACAAGTGAAACACCACTATTTTGTTGTGATGTTGACTTCAGATCTTGACGTTCAGTCCAAAACGTATACCCATTAATATCATAACCCTCATAAGAGCGTACAGCTTCACGAGGACCAAATGCTAACCACTTGATTGTTTCAGGAACACTTTCATCCAAATCATTCACTACTCGTTTATGAAACCAATCAATGAAAGTCTTGTTATGCATTTGCGTCAATGCCCTAACTCCTTTTCCAGGATTGCTAACACGTAACTCCTCCATATGTTCATTTAAATAAGGATGGACAGCTGCTACGTGATGCAATACAAATAAGTGAGCTTATTTACGCTTTTCTACGGAAGGTGTGATCAATTTTGAACCAATTATACCCTTGCCCTCAAATCTGGCCTCGTGTCGGGATGTCGGAAGTCCAACAGGATCAACACTAGCAAAATACTCAGCCACAAAATTACTGATCTCTTCACCCACAACCCCTTGAATTATACTACCTTCTGGTTGTGCAGGATTCCGAACTTTATCCTTCAAAGTGCCCATATATCTCTTAAAAGGATAGCACCACCTCAAAAACACTGGACCACACAGCTTAATTTCTCGAACTAGATGGACAATGAGATGGACCATAATGTCAAAGAATGCGGGAGGGGGAAACATCTCAAATTTGCATAGAGTTTCAACTACTCTGCCCTGCAAGGAATCGAGGGTCGACGGTTCTAGGACTTTGCTGCATATTGTATGGAAAAATGAACAAAGTTCTATAATGGTGTGCCTCACATGCTTTGGAAGTATCCCACGAATTGCAATCGGTAAGAATACTTGCATCATGACATGACAATCGTGAGATTTCATACTCGATAACTTCAACTCACCATTTAATGTAACAAATCGCTTCATATTCGATGAGTAGCCAGTTGGGAACTTAATGCCATACAATGACTCGCAAAAAATTCGTTTCTCAGCACGCGACATCGTGTAGCAAGCTGGTGGCAAATAATTCTTCTCCGAATCCTCCACCTTCTTTTTACTTTTCTGAGTTTCATCATCAACCCTTTCCTCCACTACTTTCTTCTTCCTTCCGTCCCTTTTCTGAGCCCACAACTCTGGTCGAAGCCCCTGTTTTTCCAAGTAAAGTCGTGACGCCTTAACATCTTTTGTCTTGCCCGGAATATTCATAAGTGTCGCAAGAATAGCTTCACAAACATTCTTCTCTATGTGCATGACATCCAAACAATGTCTGACCTTTAGATCTTTCCAATATGGGAGTTTCCAATAAAAATGGACTCCTTTTTCCATAATCCTGTAGGTCGATCAACCTCACTAGCAGGTTCACCAAAGATTGTTTCAATGCCCTTCACCTGATTATAAACTTCAGTACCAGTTAATGGTCTATGAGCAACTTCTTCTTCAACCGTCCCATCGAATGTCTTCTTCTTAAACCGATAGGGATGGTCGCATCTGAGGAGCCTTCGTGTGCGTATATACACATGTTTGCAGCCCTTAAGGTGTGTAGATTTCATGTCATCTACACAAATCGGGCAGGGTTGTTTTCCTCTAGTCTTATACCCAGATAAGTTCCCATAAGCTGGATAATCGTTCATAGTACAAAAAAGCATGGCACGCAGAGTGAACATTTCATTAACATACACATCAAATACTAACACTCCTTCGTTCCACATCTTCTGTAAATCTTCAACAAGCGGCTGGAGGTATACATCAATGTCATTTCCAGGTTGTTTGGGCCCCGATATAAGAAGCGACAGCATCATGTACTTGCGTTTCATGCACAACCAAGGAGGCAAGTTATAAACCACTAAAACTACTGGTCGTGTACTATGCTGCGAACTGAGATTACCAAAAGGGTTCATGCCATCCGTACATTAACCAAGCCTCAGATTCCTATCCTCATTACCAAATGCCTTATGCACCCTGTTAATACTTTTCCACTCAGGTGAATCGGTAGGATGCTTGAAAGGCAGACCGTCTTTCTTCCTACGATCTGCATGCCACCTCAAATTCTTCGCATCTCCTTTAATTGAGAACATGCGCTTAAATCTAGGTATTATGGGTAGATACCACAACACCTTAGCTGGTGGTCCTTCACTACCTCCAGCTCCTTCACGCTTGTACCTCGACAATCCACAACGTGGACACTCATGTAAATGCTCATACTCATTACGATAAAGCACACAATCGTTAGGACAAGCATGTATCCGCTCGTACTCTAAACCGAAAGGACACAAGAGTTTCTTCGCATAATAGTACGACTTTGGTAGTTCGTTTCCATTTGAGAGCATATCAGCTAAAACTTCCAGCAATGATGTGAAACTAGAGTCCGTCCAACCAGCTTTCGACTTAATGTTGAACAGTGTAATCACCGCGGAAAGTTTGGTGTACTTTGTACAACCTGGATACAACGGCTTTTTAGCAGCCTCAGACATAGACTCGAAAATACGAGGTCGTTTACACGATTGATCTTCAACCTCGTGTATCATCTCGTCTACCCGATCCCTATCATCATCTGCAAACTCATCATCCCAATTCTCATCCCCGAACTCATCATCCCAATTCTCTAAATCCTTCTTTTCTTCACATACTTCGTTCATTACTATAGAGCTTCCTATATACTTCCCCTGCTCACCATGCCAAACCCATACGTGGTATTGAGGCCTAAACCCACGGCAAAAGACATGCTCCCTAACCACATGTATACTACTAACCTTGCTCACATTTCTACAATCGAAACAAGGACAATAAAAGTCGACTGCTCCAGAGGATGTTTGATATTGTAATGCAGTTGTACAGAATTCCGAGACCCCTTTCACAAACTCAATCGATTCACGACTACCATACATCCAAGTACTATCCATCTCATTCAAGAAGACCTCTAATAATTAAACACAACCATTCATTATAATGCATCAATTATTATTTAAGTACATACACTCACATATTTAAATCACACACGTATAGAGCAATCTAAGATAGTGACATGTTCAATTGTATGCATGCAGCCGAAGGTCCTTATCACTCCAACCTAACCCATCCTTGGACGTCTAATCTCACTAGTGAATATATGCCAACTTTTCAATTCTAAGGAAAATCCTGCAGCATTTCCCTACAGTTCTCCAAGTACACAATATAGATAATTGCTTATCTACATATGTACCAAGAGAACAATGTAGAGAAACGATGAACTAAGAATTTCCTCAGAATTGAAAAGAAGACACACATTCACCACCTAAGTGAGATCAAACGTCCAAGAACAGTCCCAAATCGGGGACTATTCAAGACTTACTCCTAATGAGTAAGTCTTGAACGGGTATCTAGGCATATGATGACGATTCAAACAACTTATAGATTTCATAGCTAAATTACATTGCGTTTTCATACAATCTCATATCAAGAAATATACATACACTACACAAACCCTCCGAAATTCCCATCAGCTGGTACGAATTGGACACGAAAGGCGAAAATAGGCCTAAAATGACCCGAGAATCAGGTCACATGGCAATGGAATGCCCATCAGCTGGTAGCGGCGGAGTTGAAACTGTTATAAATGTGGAGAGCACCAGATGGGCTTTCGATTGCCATGTGACCCGACTCTCCACATTTACAAACGGCCTCACCACCACCGCCACTCTCGCCCCCCCTCGCACTCCCTCATTGCCATGTAGGCGTAAAATGACCTTTAATTTTCGTTTTCGAAATTCAACCAACAACAGATGGAAGCCTAAAAATCTACACAATAGTTACATTATACCTAAGCGCTCCCCCACCCATTGCCATCCCTCCCCCACCCATTGCCAGTCCTCCCCCACCCCCGTCCAGCCTCCCCAACCCCCCCCCCCCCCCCGCCCTTCCCCACCCCCCTCGGCCAGCATCCACAGCCCTCCCCAACCCCCGCCCAACATCCCCAGCCCCTCCCCCCCCCCCAGCCCCCCCCCCCCCCCGTCCGGCCTCCCCAACCCCTCCCCACCCCCCCGTCGCCCTCCCCCCCCCCGGCCAGCATCCACGGCCCTCCCCCCCCCCGTCGCCCTCCTCCACCCCCGCCCCAAGACCCCCCACCCCTACCCACCCCTCCCCAGCCCCCCCCCCACCCCCCTACAATCACATATTCGGCTAATACAAGCACATTTTACAATAAAAAATAGAAGTTGATTTCAAAATCCAATGAAATTAAACAAAAATTAGAGAAATGTAAAAGAGGAGAGAGAGTGAGAGGGGATTTACCGAAAGAGAGTGAGAGAAGGGATGATCCACAAACAATGCAGTAGTGGAGGAGAGAAGAAGAAGGTGGTGCGCAAGGTGGTGCAGCTGTGCGTGGTGGTAGCGTCAATGCAGTGGAGGGCAGGGCACTGGTGGTGGCGTCAATGCAGTTGGTGCGTCGTCGTGGCGGTGGTGCGTGAAATGAGTGGTGGTGGTGGAGATAGGGTTTCGCGCTGGTGATGAGAGAGTGAGAGGGGAAGTTCGCGCTGGTGGTGAGAGAGTGAGAATGAATTTGGCTAAGGGAGGGAAATTGAAATGGGGGCACTGTGTATGCGCGCAAAATGCATATCAAAAAAAAAATGGAAGTGATGAAGGGCTGCGTTTTTTTTAAAACCGCAGCCCTTCGTTTATGAAGAGCTGCGGTTTTTGGGATAATCGCAGTCCTTAACTAATAGGGCTGCGGTTAGCCTCAAAACCGCAGCCCTTCATACAGTATGAAGGGCTGCGATTTCTTGTTAACCGCAGCCCTTCACTAAAAAGGTGCACTTTGAATCACTAAGGGAAAAGGGGTCGTGTTTTTTAAAAACGCAGCCCTTCTTGTATGAAGGGCGCGTTTTTAAAAAACACAGCCCTTCCAGCGCAGCCCTTCCTTTTTTTTCCCTTAGTGATTCAAAGTGTCTTATCAAGTGCAGTCATGATCATTTGGGTCCTTATCACTCCATTCTAACCCATCCTTGAGTTTGTTATCTCACTAGTCAATGAACGTTTGATTTTCAATTCTAATAAAAATCCGGCAGTACTGCCCTACAGTTCTCCAAGTACACGATGAAGATAGTAGGTAAACTATCAACATATGTACCTAGAGAACGCTTAAGGAAATGAGCTAGATCTTTCTTAGAATCGAAAACCAAACATTCATTTACATCCTAAGTGAGATAAGAAACTCAAAAACAGTCCCAAACCGGGGACTATTCAAGACTTACTCCTAATGAGTAAGCCTCGAAAGGGTATATGGGCTAATGATGCACATTGCAATTAAATAGCACAAATTAAATCAATATATTCCTTAGATTTCCCCCCCCCCCACCCCATTAAGGTATGTCCATATGTCAATTGAGAAACTAACACAAAAATCCACAAATTCATAATTCATATATAACCCATGAGGGCGGTTTAGGCAAAAGTCAAGGCATCTTCTCATTCGTCAGCCTGAACTACGAATGGTTTGATTCTGCTAAAGATACGTAGGAAACCTCACCCTGAGGTCCGACCACTTTAAACCAAACTAAATCTACATCATTATCCACCCTTGCCAAAGACCTCTTCCTAATTCATTGCAAATGGCTCCAAGCAAAATGCTCGGCCACCAATTAAAGTGTTAAGAGTTACGACTGGCCTGATTCTATCATGGATACGTAGGCAACCTCTTTTGAGGCCCGGCCAATTTAATTCAAAACATATTTTTTTAAGGCTCGCCTAGGCTCATGAGAAAAGCGCGATCTCCTAAATCATGAATTTTAAATGCTCATCCCTACCCTTAGAACTAGACTAGGATTTAAATGTAACACCCTGACAATTCTCTATTTTCCAAAATACCTTTTTAATATAAAACTTAGAGAATTATCAAAGTATTATCTCCCGTGTGATAACGTATCGGCTTATTCAGAATTTTGCAGCCGAAAATAATAAACAACTTTGAAAATAATAAACATAGTCAACCAAAAGTCAAATTCCAAAAACTAAAGTCAATAGTCAACCAAACCAAAGTCGACTATACCAAAGTCAACCAAATTAAACAACTATAAAGTATAAAAGTTAAACACAAGCTCTCCACGCAACCCGAACCCATGATGCATCATCTTCAAACCTGAAATGGATAATGCACTATTGATCCCGAGAGACTGCTCACCAAATGGGTCATCACAGGATCAATAAGGCACAGCCACGATCGACATACACAACAAAAGCACGTAATCAGCAAAGCTTAGTACTATATAATAAACAAATATAAAACCTAACATGATACGAATGAACATTTAAGCAAAGCAAAATAATAATATAATAACATAACAGACTACATTACTGAACTTGACTCTACAACTTAAATTAATTGTAACTTAGATTGAATAGGCAATGGAAAGAGTTGTCCAAACCAAACCAGTCTTCAATTTAGAAGACGAATTAGGGGCGCGACTCCGTACTCCCCTGACCAACGATATCAATGAACCTTTTAAATAAAAAAAGGACACGGTGATCAATCCGATCCCAAGAAAAGCCATGGGCTACCACCATGTCCAACTCATACTAGTCCAACACTTCAGACGTGCACAAGTCTAAACTTATTGCTATTCACTTTCCACTTTAAGTGATTAATACTTTATTTATTTGTTATGACTCACATGAGTACGACAAACAATATAATCATCAAGGATGCATAAACTTCCATTTTTATCTTATAAGATTAGATAAGGTGATCATCACTTAACAATCCAAGAATAATTCCAATATTAAATACATAACCATTATTTATTTGTTGATCCAAGTCAACAATCAACCAACCTTTCGTAGGTGAATAATCAATTTACTAAATAAGGTCCTCGGTCCTCATAAAGTAAATAAAATAATCCAAAGGGAACAACAACATGATCCAATAGCAACATAATTATTAATCCCTCATGTGAATTAATAAAATAAAGTTTCCAATCCCATATGCTTGCATCAATCATCCATACAAACATAATTTAACCAACATAATCAACATGCTTCACACAACGGCATAGAACATGCAATTTCACTTGAATATAAATCATATATGAACTATAAATAGTTCCCTATACATGATACTACATCAATCCCATCCTTAAGACATGATACTAATTTAACCAAGACATAGGTATATACGTACCTTGTGTAGACAATATGCGAGGCCACTTTAATAATCTTAGAAGTCGCCTAAAGAGAATTCTCCGCCTACCAATTATCAATACAACCACTAATCAATACTCAATCAAAATTCCAGCAACATTTAAATATGTTAAACCCTCTTTAAAAGTGTGTAAAAATCCTTTTTAACCATTAAAACTTCACTATTAATGTCTCCTAGTATAGTACCACTATACTAGTCATTAAAAATCCTCAAAAATCCATCATAACCACACTAATAAAAATTTCAGCAACTTATAATGTGTTTAAAACCCCTTTAAAACATGCTTAAACATAGTCATAATCATAAGAGTATCCAATTTCATAAACTATTATATAATACTATGATTTTCCAACTCATAAAACCCTAAAAATTCATACTTTGATACTTAAAACCCTAGTTTAAACATAATTAATAAATCTAAAATTTTAATTACTTGACTATATAAATTACATAATTTGAAATTTATATTTAAATCATCAAACTATAATCTTTAATCATTAAAACATTAAATCAATCCTTAAAATATAAACTTAACATTAAATAAAAATAGTGGAGGAAGAATTAACCAAAAGAGAAGAGAGAAGGAAAGTCACGGCAAGGGGAAGGGCGGCGTTGCTGCCGCTGGCTACTGCTGCCGGTGACAATGGTGGTCGGTGTGGGTGGCTGCCCGGTGCTGCTGGGCCGAAGAAGACCGAAGGCAGAGGAGAGAAATCGGGAAAGGGGGCCGAAAAAAAAGGAGGAGGAAGAGAGAGAAAATAAAGTGTGTTTAATGTGGGGTAAATTTTGGGTTTTGTGGGTTTATATAATTAACCCTTGTGGGCTTAGGGAATTGTGTTTGGGCTTTCAATAATATTTAATGATTGGCACTTGGCATAGTTGGGTTCCTCTAACCCATTATAAAATCCTTTTTACTAAACTCAAAGATGTTTAAACTATTTAAATAATTTTTAAAGTATGACTAAATAAAACATTTGATTACTTCAAATCATTAAATAATTCTTTTGACTTTCAAATAGTCAACCTTTCAAGAAATAAATTATTTAAACATTAAAATATATATAATTATACATTAAAATGTATTTATAAAATTCATAAAATTATGGGAGATTACATTGAACCTGCATCATTATCCTACCTCATTGCGTGAGTCAATTCATTGTGGCTCCGCCTCTTTTTCTTATTCTTATCCCTTGCCGTTTTCTGAACTACATTATCGCTTCTATGTCAAGCTTAGCATAACCTTTCAACACTCAACGCTATGACCGCATTTCATCTTTGAGTGTTCTTTTCTTCGGTGTTTCTTGTCTTTTTTTCACTTTTGGACCCTATACAGAATCTTTGGTCGAAACTTCCACTAAGTGTGACGAGATATCTTCGGAATCAAGCAATCAAGTGTGATACTGCATCAACTCCATCCTGCTAGGGCTTCATCACTGGTTCACCCAGAAAATCATAGGCTTCAAGTCCAGGCTTATTTTGATAAGGACTTCATTACGAGTCTATACATGAAATCTTGGGTTTAAAACCCGCACTGATACAAGATCGAACGACTTTATGGGCTCACTTAGGCCCTTGGCATATAAAACTTGAAGCATATACAACTCAAGCATTACGAGGACTCGTTCTACAACGTATTTTAAATCCAACATAATCTATTGAATGATTATCCTTGGGGGCTTCCCATTTCTCCTCTTTCATAGGCTCCATGTGTACTTTGATAAGGACTTCATTACGAGTCCATACAGAAGATCGTGGGCTCCAGACCCATACGAGACAATAATACGAAATCCTAACTGTTTTATAGGTTCACTTAGGGCCGTAACAACTATAACACTTTGAATCAAGCATAGTCTACATGGATCATCCTTGGGGGCTTCCCATTTCTCCTCTTTCAAAAACAATTTTCTAAACGAAAAAATTGAGCTTAGAGGAACAACAAAGCATCATATCATCTTCATTAGTATCATATCTCTGCATGAGTGTCATACCTCTGCATTAGTGTCATATCTCCACATTTGTATTACATATCTGCATCATCCAAGCACTGCATCAAGCATAGCATTGCATTCTTCGTCCTTAGCCATAGAATTCTAGCATAACTCATGGAGTCGTGCACACACACACACACACACACACACACACACACACACACACACACACACACACACACACACACACACACACACACACACACACATGTATGCACACACGATAGCACCTTTAAGCCCAAAGTACTAGAGGTCACTCTTTATAGGTAAAGTCATTTCCTTCCCAAACACTAGCACCCACATCACGGGACATATGCATGTCCCATAATTGTTTATTTTCATATCTGTGTATTCTTTGCATTTACAGGTATCCAACATTGAAAAACTCTATACGAGTTATATTCCGCCAAGACGTGCGGACATAAACTACTAAAGAGGCAACAACTACTCAGGAGTATCAACATCGGTCAAATCTAGCACCAGCTCTGCGGACCATTCCGAGCCGAGACAACGGGAAATCCAGCGTTAATATGGTTCGTGTTTTTAAAGATAACAACAGCGGTCAAATCCAGCGCTAGGTCTGCGGACCATTACAAGCCGAGACAACGAGAAATCCAGCGTTAATATGGTTCGTGTTTCTGAAGACAACGACATCGGTCAATTCCAGCGCTACCTTCAGCCCTATAGCACAGTCCTGGAGCGGGATGCACAGCTCGACCCTGTCATGAGTGAACCAGAGTAGCTCATGATAAATATAGCCCTGGAGCGGGATGCAGCTCTACCCTGTCATGAGTGAACCAGAGTAGCTCGTGATAAATATAGCCCTGGAGCGAGATGCAGCTCTACCCTGTCTTGAGTGAGCCAGAGTAGCTCATGATAAATATAGCCCTGGAGCAAGATGCAGCTCTACCCTGTCATGAGTGAACCAGAGTAGCTCGTGATAAATATAGCCCTGGAGCGTGATGCAGCTCTACCCTGTCATGAGTCAACCAGAGTAGCTCGTGATAAATATAGCCCTGGACCGGGATGCAGCTCTACACCGTCATGAGTGAAGCAGAGTAGCTCGTGATAAATATAGCCCTGGAGCGGGATGCAGCTCGACACCGGCATGAGCGAACCAAATTAGCTCGTGATAAATATAGCAATGGATCGGGATGCAGCTCTACCCCGTCATGAGTGAACCAGATTAGCTCGTGATAAATATGATCCTGGAGCGGGATGCAACTCTACCCCGTCATTTCATTTTTGCAGATTTATGCTTATGTGTTTCACACATGTCTGTTCATGAAACTTTTCCTTGTTTTGCTGGTACAGGCGTAAAAGAGTGATTTTGGATTGCATAGCATCTAGAATCATTCTCCGTCCCGACACGTATACTTTGACTTTCGGTTTTACAAACCTCAGTCAAAGTGGGGGCTTCTGTAGACACATAATCGTGTCTCCCCATTTAAGGGTCCGATGATGAAACATACCGCGATTTTAGTTGGCGCGACCCGAGGAAGAGCAGTCCGAAGAGCCGGCCCAAAATAAATTTAAAGTGTATTTCAAAGTCTTATTTTAAAGCCCAATTAATTATTCATGAATAATTAATTGTATTTTGAGTCCATAAAAATATTTTGAGCCCATTTAGAATATTTTAAGCCCAAAAGCCCAATTGTTTATTTATTATTTTTAATAAATATTATCATAAAATAATTTGAAATCAGATTTTTAATCCTTAATATTAAATTTTCGGATTTCAAGGGATAAAATTATTCTTTAAACAACGCATTTAATAAAAAAGGTTGGCAAAGTGTGCTGGACGCAGGCGGTGCGCGTAGCGCACCATGTGAGCCCAGCAGATTGGTCACGCTGTGTCAGGCGCGCCAATGTGCGCCTGACACGTGGATCTATGTGTCACACAGAGTCCTACGCCTAGCACACCACTATGTGCGACATGCAGGCTTTATTTCTTATCTTTTTTAAAGACGCATACCACGTGTACGCTGTTGATTAGTCCGGCCGCGTCAAGCGCACCAATGTGCGCCTGACACATGTGATTGTGCGTCATACAGCCCCTTGCGCGTGACGCAGCTGGCGCATGACGCACACCTATAAATACTCCTTGATTTCCCGAATCATGGACGGTTTTTCAATATTATTCTCATACACTTTAACTTTACGAATACACTCATGCTTATAATTTCGTACCTCCACATACTAAACACAACAAACATAATTAAACACATTTACGTTCTTGTTTACATTGATCTTTTGGCTTTAAGATTGCTCCACCCAAAGGTCGTTACGCTCTTAAACCTAAGCCGCATAGGTATACTCCTCAGGGCCGTTGAATAATTCCTTTTATTTTATTTCCTTGAAGTTACTAACGATTTCTTGTCATGATGTAGATAATTAATAAATAAACATTATTATTGTACATTCTAACCTATTTCCTCTTATTTTGTATATATAATATTCATGTTATTATGATTGTTCTATACATGATTTTTATCACCCACATGTTATTATTGCTTATCAAGACCTAAGGAATTGCTCTAACTAAATCAAATAATATGGACAACCTATTAGGTACCTTGTAAATTGATTGCTTAATAACTTGTCGCCGAAAAGTAGTCTTTTATGTGTTTCTTGAACCAACCTAGACTAATCTTTTTAGGGTTTATGAAAATTATTATGTGGTTGTTCTTCTGCATAAAAATTATTATGAATCGATATTTAGTATAGGCCAGCAATGCGCGAACGTGGTTCATTATGATCATATTCGTACCCTCACCCCAAAACTCAATTTTTGGTTCATTGACCATCTATGGAGTCACGATGGGGAAATCTACATTGGATAAGTCGTGCAGTTGTCCCTTCAGTTTCCCAAGTATCCAATTAGGTTTATGAGTCTTTCTTTAAAGACTTGTTGGCGACTTCAAAATGTATTTATAAAACCTTAACAATAGGGTAGTCGAATACGCGCTCACACTGCGTAGGTGTAGACACATAATCGTGTCTCCCCATTTAGTACCCTATGATGACTAATACCCCGCTCCATTTGGTCCGGATCGAAGAAAGAATAAAGAACGAGTCTAAAAAAAATATTTTCAGCCCAAACCATTTTCTAACTCTTTTTATTAACTCATTTCTAAAAACTTTTTTTATAACAAGTTTTACTAAGCCCACTTCTTAAAGGAAAAATGGAAACTAATAATCCCACCTTTGCCACTTCTGCCCAAAATAATCCCACCTTTTGAAAATCTGGAAACAATCCCACCTTTGACCCCCATCTTCTCAAAATAAGCTTTTGTACCTCCAACCTGTTTAACAAGTTATATTTTTATTTTTTTTATTTTTTGTCATTTAATATCTCTCTTCCCACCTTACATCCTTCTTTCATGGCAGCCCCTCCATCACCACCATGGGCACCACCACCACCCCCTGTCGCCTGAACCACCCTCTACCCCACCCCTAACTCACCTCCTCCCACCCCCTACCTCACCTCCTGCTGCCCGCAATTCTCCTGCAGCACCTGCTGCCCCTCCCTCTCCTAATCCTTCTCCTACTACCTCCCCACAACAGCCCCCCCACCCCTCTCGCCCTCCCCCTCCCCCTCACCGCATGCTTACCCGATTCAAAAACAACATTACTAAACCCAAACCGAAGTATATTAACACTGCCACGCTCTCCACCTCCTCAACTGAACCCCCATCCACCCCGAAAACCCCCTACCCGGAATCCTCCACCTCGAAACCTCTACCCCTAGCCCGAAAACCCTCTCCCGCAACCCCACTCCCACCCACTTCCCGCTTAAACGGTAATAACCACCCACCATAACCACCTTCTCTTACTTCCATCTCACATCCACGAATCAACGGCCACCTTCTCTTAATTCCATCTCTGAACATCGTTGCTCTAGCAAATCACGAACCCGGAAACGAACCCAAGACGGTGGAGGAAACGGTTTGTGGGGTTTCGACCGATGATGTGTTTTGGGTGGGTGGCGGTTTTTCTGGGTGGGGCTGTTTTGTGGGTTTCCGGTGAGTTTTGGTGAGATTGGGTGGTGGACTTTGACTGAAAAGGGGTGGTTTTCATGTGGGAGGTAAGCTCCGGTGGGAGGAGAATGAAGGGAAGGTGAAGGCTGAGTTTTGTTTTTTTTTTAATTTTTAAAATAACCAATTACAAATTAACATGTGGCAAGTAACCTTCATAAATAGGTTATCAACTTAATCATCCGGTTAAAGGCTTGTTTTGAGAAGATGGGGGTCAAAGGTGGGATTGTTCCCAGATTTTCAAAAGGTGGGATTGTTTTGGGCAGAAGTGGCAAAGGTGGGATTATTAGTTTCCATTTTTTCCCTTCTTAAAACGTGTTAAAATAACTTTTTAAAAGCCCATCTTCGAAAATCTTTTTAAAAATAGTTTTATGAAAGCTTAATTTTATAAAACCCATTTTCTAAGCTCAATTTAATTGATAGAATTAATTAATTAATATTGATTCGTTTTATTAATAAAAATATCTTTTTATAAGAATCATCTTTTTCCAAGTGTTTTTAAATATTTTTTATCTAACTCTTTTCTAAAATCTTTTTAATAAAAATCTTTTAGAGACCTACTAGGTTTCGGAAACTTATTGCAACGCAACTTCCTAAACCTATATATATCCACGCAAATCATCATCTAACATTCATCATCTCATCACCAGTAGTGTACAAAAACCCACGGCACAAACAATACTCAGCTGCACCTACAAAATTCATGGCAAACACAATACACCTCACAACAAATTCCTCGGCTTGCACAAATCACCGTTCATCCTCACTCACCATAATCCTCCTTCATGCGCCTTATACTACACCACTCCCTGCACAACACATAAATCTCCCACGATACTTTTTCATCTCAATCACTCGACACATTACTCCCTAACCCCGACACATCTCCTCCCACAACAAATTACTCATACAACCCCCTAATAATACTAATCACTGCCATACATCACCTAACACAAATCCAAAACTAACAGTACACCACACTACAATACTCCTAAGTCAACGCCTAATATAGTTGATACAAAGAAATCTTGCGCCTAATACATATTACGAAACAAGATTGTTTTTAAGACTCATACAACAATTCAATTTTCCAAGATCCGTACAAATCAACAACTCCGGACGGTGGTATAATTTATGAGGGTCAACTAATTTAACCACCTTTATTTTATTTCTTTTATTTCTTTTATTTATTTTTAATTTTTTATTGAATTTACTAACATTCTATTCATGATGTAGATTTTTAACGTATTCTCGCGACTGTAAGTTTTGTATATTATACTAACTCTCTAAGATATTTTCTTATTTATTTTCATGTTGTTATGATTGTCCTCCATGATTTTTATCACCCACATGTTGTTATTGTTAAACAAGACCTAAAGAACTGTTCTAACTAATTCAGATAATTTGGACAATATGATTATTCTTTTGCATAAAATCTGTAATGAATCGATATTTAGTAAATGCCAGCAATGGGCAAACGTGGTTCATTATGACCGTATCTGCACCCTCACCCCCGAACTCGATCTATGGTTCATTTTGACCATCTATGTAGTCAGGACGGGGAAATCTACATTGGCTAAGTCCCTAAGATGTCCCTACAGTTTTCAATATCCAATTAGGTTTATAAGTTTTCCTCTAAAAATTTGTTGGCGACTTCAAAACGAATTTCAATAAAACTTTAACAATGGGGTGGTCAAATACGCGCTCACACCGCGCTAGGCGAAAATAAAATCACGCCTACAATTTGGCGACTTCACTGGGGAGGATTTTAAAAAAATTAATTTTTTAAAATGAGTGGGTGAAACTCGAAAAATACGATTTATTTTTTTTTATGCCTTTGAATAATATATTGTTTTGCATATGCATGACTATTGTTCAGCCACCATAAGGACAATCTACCTTGCCTCATTAGCACATGTTCTATGTGTGAGGTCACCCCGGGTGGTTTGCGCTTTGTGCTTCCAAAAAGCTTCCTGAGCGATAGTGTTGGATCTTAGTCATAAGTAAACCTACCCAACCATGGCATTGTTCTCTTGTTCCTGACTTGAGAACTGGAGTGCGTCTTACATGTGGCCACCTTTTTAAGCAAAGGTACGAAGCGTGGGATCAATCTCTTAGTCATGGACCCTTTTCAGCCTTAACCTAAACCTGACCATAGTTTAAACTTAGAACTGGACTTTAGGTTGGAATTTTGCATATTATTATCCTACTTCTGCATATTTACCTGTGCGTGCCTTTAATTATTTTTGTGTTATGCGAGTTTCGAGTTAAAATTGTCGAACGAGTTAACGCGACGTGAAACGAAGAAATAGCAAAATTCGGATCGTTGTCTGTTGCGCGCCGCGCGCCTGTGATGCGTTTGATGCTCAAGGATCGCGTCCCACGCAGTTTCCCGCGTCCCGCGCTTCCCATATCTGCGTGCATCGACTTAGAATGTGTGACGCACAATAGCCCAACGTCTCGCGCATTCCATTTCTGTTTGTTCATCTTGCATGTCGCATTTTGTCCATCTTTTTTTTAAGCTCCCAAATCCTTTTTAAACCTATCTACATCTTTTACAATCTCCATTAAAAAAAAAAAATGCAATCCCCTACTCCCTATCTATTTCGAAAATTCTATCCCCATCCTTTACCAAACTATATCTCCCATCTTTTTGAAAAAAAAACTATATCTCCCATCCTTTTTGAAATTCCATCCTCATCTTTTTTTCAAAAATTATTCTCCTATCTTTTTTAAAAAATTTCATTTCCTATCTACTTCAAAAATTCTATCTCCACCTTTTTTCAAAAAAAAAAAATAACTCCATCCTTTTTCCTATCACATATCTTTTTTCAAAAAATTCATCCTTTTTCTCTATCCCATCCTTTCATGTATATTATCCATTTTTTTTATGTGCACATCATTTAGGATTCTTCTTAGTGTCCATCTTATTGTAAAAGTCTCATCCGCTTAGGAATTCTAACTGCACTAGAAGTCTGTCTAACCCAAATGTGTAGATTCATACAGTTTCACTCCATTTAGAGTTCTTAACCCCGTCTAACTCTATCCATGTTAGGAGTCTTAATTCGCTTGAGTCCCATTCATCTTAGGAGTCTAAATCCATTAGAAGTCTGTTCATCTTAGGAGTTTTGAGTCCATTAGAGTTCCGCCCCCAATAGGAGTCTAAATCCATTTGAATTCCATTCATTTTAGGAATCTAGATCCACTAAAGTCTCGTGCATATTAGGAGTCTAGCATCCTTAAATGTTCACCAAGTCTAAAGTTCTAAGGTCATTAGAATTCTATCAAATCTTGGATTCTGAAGTCATTAGAATTTCATATCTATTAGGACTGCATTCATACTAGAATCCTTTTGCATTGCATAGTCCATTATTCATGGGAAAAATTGATAGGAACAGTCCCAACTATGGGCATTCTGCCATTTTCAGTCCCAACTAAAGATTATTTCTGAGCGGTCCCAACTATATATCATTTTTGCCAAAATTGGTCCCAGATGACTTATTACTTGTTTAACAGGTTAATTTTTTTTAAAAAAAATTCTTAAATTAGTTTCCTTCTTCCTTTTTCTCTCCTATCTCCTTCCTCCCCTCCCACCCCCCCCCCTCCCATGCCACCCCCACCCCCCTCCCAGCCACCCACGAAATCCCACCCCTCCCCCTCTCACACCCCTCCCGACCACCCCCAAAATTCCACCCCCTCCCCGCCACCCCTCCCCCTCTCACACCCCTCCCCGACCTACACCGAAATATAGCATGATCAAAATCTTCATTCACAACAAAAAGCACGAGTTATGCACAAAAATTGACGCAACACCATTTCTTACAAGTTACAAACTAATAACTCCATATAATTAGGCCACCATTAATGAGTAGTAAAATAATTCAAATTCTTTTAATAAGAGATGAAAGCAACCAATTATTTCCCCAAAAACAAAAACAAAAAATTTATGGACATGCTATGGATTGCCATCATCTCATGAAAAATTTCTATTAGAATAAGAATTGCATGGAAATTAGACAATACCCAATTGAGAAAAATGTTCTATAACGTTGCAGATGTATTTGATTGACCAGATATATGCAAGAACATTAGAAATATACAGGAAAAAAAAGAAGCAAACTTTTTGCAAGAGATATACCAATCTTCCAAGAAGTAGAAAAAAATATGTCTTTGATTTTGATCATGTATTTACATACATTGTCATCAATCCAAAAATAAGCGAAATAAAAATTACTACAAAAATAACTGAATTTTTTTTTTTTTGTTTGAATAATATCTATACATGATGATCACATCAGATGGAGAGAAAATCTGGAAAAGGAAGATTACATCTAATAGAAGATACCCAGAATTAATCAACAACACCCATCTACATCCTTTCAACTAATTTATGTAATTAACAAGAAATTTAATGAAATTAGGACCTTATAATTAGGATGTTAACCAGAAAAAAGCTTCAAAGTCTACAACTTTATCATGTAATTAGATGATCCAAAAGATAAAATATACAATGGGAACAGTAGAGGATGGGTCTTCGGGGGTGGGCTCGGTTGCAGGGAGGAGGAGGGAGTGGCAGAGAGGGAAAGAGGAGGGAGTGGCAGGGAGGAGAGAGAGAGAGGAGGAAGAAGAGGAAGGAAACCTCAAACCAGTTAGGAGGGAGGGTGCAGGAGAAAGGACATGGTGGAGGGAGGAGTGAGAAAGAGGTGGAGGAGGAAGAAGAAAAAGGTTGTGGCGAAAAAATAAAAAACAAAAAAACGTGTTTTACCTGTTGTAGCAGGTCATTAACCTGCTGGGACCAATTTCGGCAAAAATGATATATAGTTGGGACCGCTCAGAAATAATCTTTAGTTGGGACTGAAAATGGCGGAACGCCCATAGTTGGGACTGTTCCTATCAATTTTTCCTTATTCATATACTTCATGCATAACTAGAGTTATTAGGCATTTAAGAGTCTCATTGCATCCATACTTTCCATTTCGTTTCATGCATTTAGTAATCCTGAACTACAAGCGATCTGATTCCCTCTTTTGGGATATGTAGGCAGCCTTTACAGGTTCGAACGCATAGATAGAGTCATGCATACATGCCTTAGGTCTAGGTTCATCCACAAAAAAAATCCAAAAAAAAATATATCATTCATTTAGGAGATGTTATTTTGTTCCTAGAAGCTCAACTTCTTAAAACAAAAATACATTCTCCCATTCCATTCCTTTCTCTCCATCATCACTCCATCTCTAATCTCCTGTTGGATGATCCATTGTAGGAAATATGCAACATGTCAAGAACACTTCAAGAGCAGATTGATGAGTTCACGAGTATACTAGTAGATCTTGTAGCACGTGTCGTCAGACTAGAGGCACACTACCCTGTTATTCAAGAGAATCGTAATGCAAATATACAATAGGATGCCTATTGCAAATACCATAGAGGCAATGGACATAAGACTGCTTCTTAGGGTCTGTTCTCCCCACCTTATTTTCAGTTCAGTTCAGTTCAATTCAGTTCAGTTCAGTTCAGTTCCAATCAGTTCAGTTCAGTTCAGTTCAGTTCAATTCTGTTCAGTTCAATTCTGTTCAGTTCAGTTCCTAAATTATTATCATTACTATTAGTTATAATTTATTTCAGTTCAGATCAGTTCATTTCAGTTCAGTTCAGTTCAGTTCCGTTCAGTTCAATTATGTTCAGTTCAGTTGCAATCAGTTCAGTTCAGTTCAGTTGCAATCTGTTCAGTTTAGTTCAGTTCAATTCAGTTCAATTCAGTTCAGTTCATTTCAGTTCAGTTCAATTGTTTTATGCCGAAAAGAAAAGACCCTTATCCAAGATATGATAGACGATGGGGGGGCTTACAGTTCCAACTGCTGCAAAAATGTCGAAGACAATGATAGACATATCTCCGAGCCCAATCGCTCATTAAGACATTTGGACTCGCTTAGGTCCAATCAACACGAAAAATACACTTCTTCTCTTTTCATTTAGAAAGAGACCTCATGAAGATCGAAGCAACTAAGTTGTCTCGTCACATGACGTAGGAGTCTAGACTTAGGATTTCATTTTCTGTTTCATCTCTCTCCTTTTTCCCAGTCTGATATAGGATTTCCCTTTTTATTGCATGTACTCATAACTTTCAAATAATAAATGATTATTTATTTATTTTCTAACCTTGCACTAATGAGCATCAATAGAAATCACGATTGTCGCCTTAAAGGAAATGAATTTCTAATTCTCATGATTATTCTAATAAAGGCAATGAACAAACTAGCATATACAAAAGAGGCATTCCTCCCCTTTCCCTACAACTATTCCGCCGATCCTTGCCATCCACTTCAATAACGCCCCTCTCCCTTTAACCTACCTCATGAGAAGTACACTTGACAACAATTCAATGTAAAGGGCAAGTAAAAACCGCAACAATAGAGCATTAGGATTTTTTATAGTTGAGCAATAGGGCGCCGTTTCCTCATAACTCCCCTCATAACTCTCACGATTCTCTCTCACTTCACCCTCACCCTCACTCCTCTCACTGGTTCTCTCTCACTTCACCCTCACACTCACCCTCACCTTCACCCTTCTCAGTCCGTCGTCGTTTCTTCGTCGGCCGTTCACCAAAATTCAGATTGAGAAACCAGAGAGAAAAAGGGGTTCGAAGGAGACAGAAGTAGATCGAAGGAGAGAGAGGAGTTCGGTTGTGGAGGAAGAATCTCCGGCGCCGCACCGCCATATTCTCGACCGCACCGCACCGCCAGATCTATCAAACGAACGTGTTCAATTCGCCGCGCGCTCCTCCCCTCTCCTTCGGCGCTCCAGATCGTCCTCCCTCTCTCTCCTCCTCGTCGTTCTTTCTTCTCGTCGGACTATATATGCTCCAGACGTAGATGTGCGCAGTCGATGTCGGTGGTGGTGACAGCGGTGGTTCGTATCCATCCGACGAGTAGATAATTGGTCCGAGAATTTTTTTGGTGGTAGCGAGATTTTCTCTACTCGATTTTTTTGGTGGTAGCGAGATTTTTTAGGTGATAACTTACTCGATTATCATATCTGATTTGGTGGTAGCGAGATTTTCTTTTTCGATTTTCTCTTTCTTACTTTGATTTCTATAATTTTTACATTTTTTGTAATTGGTGCACTAGTGGAAAAAAGTTCAACCGCTCCAGTCAAAATAGGCCTTACCGATCCGATTTTTGGTCCGAAGTTGGACTAGCAGCGGTTGACAAAAGTCAAATGCTCCAGTCTAAACAGGATCGGTTGACTGGTCAACTAATGCGGTTTTAGTCGAAAACCGCATCAGTTGATCAGTCAACCGATCCGATTTATGACTAAAACCGCATTAGTTGACCAATCAACCGATCCGGTTTATGACTAAAACCGCATCAGTTGAGTAGAATAAACAAATAAAAAAAAAAGCGTGCGTTACATTCAATTCAGAAACGTTGCCCAAACAATTGCAATAATCAGGCGTCTCAAGCATATAGTTAACGCCACAAAATTTAATTCTTGAAACAAAATTACAAATCATATATTACCACCAACATACATCAGATCCAAAAATCAAAATCACCAATTACAGATATTAAGTGACTAATTAATTTATCAAAAAAAAATGGTAAATTACAAGAAATAAAATATTAAAAAATTACAAGAAATTACAAGATAATTTCGAGAAATGATAAATTAAGTACGAAATTAAAAACGAAAAAAAATCCAAGAAAAATTACGATAAAACTAAAATCGAAAAATTACGAAAAAAAATCAAGAACCCTAGATCTGGGTTACAAGCGACAAAAGAGAAGTTGTTGGCGTCAATAATAACTTCTGATAAATCTGTTGGTGACGAACGACGCTAAGCTTCACTCCTCAGATCTGGTGGTTTTTGTTGGTGAGGAGCGACGCGACTTGAGCGACGGCGACGCGACTTGAGCGAAATTGAGCGACGGCGGCTTTCAGTTCTAATCATTCTCCTCCTCCTTCGACATCAACGACGGAGTTCAGACATGACGGTGTGCGAAGATGAAGAGACCGCGGGAGAAGAAGAAATGTCGGGTGTGCAGTGTTGTAGATCTAAACGTGAAACTCGTCAGATGGAACCATCAAATTCCATTTATTAAAAGGTCATATAAAGTTGAGGTTGGCGGTTAACTGGTGCAGGAGGCAAGGGAATGAAGTAAAAAATTAGGGTATTGAGATGAGGGCATCAAACAATAGTGAAAGAGAGAGAGAGTGAGAGTGAGATACATAAAATAGATCGATAGAAAGAGGGAATTTCGTAGCAGAGAGAGAAGAAAAAAAGTGGAGGAGGGAGAAGAAGAAATGTCGGCTGGGTTGAGGAGGGAGGAGGACAAAGGGTGAGAGAGAGAGAGAGAGAGAGTTAGGGGATTAGGGTTTGAAATATGAAGAGGGGTGGGGAGTTTTAACGTGAAAGCGAGAGAGGGGGGTTTGGGCTGATTTCTTCATTTAATTTGGGCCACGCGGGAACAGTAACTGGGCCTAAAACATTTTAGGCCAGTTAAGGGAAACGCGGGTTGGATTTTAAGCTCATTAACTGCTGCGGTTAATGGAACCAGAGCGGTTAACAGAAAATCGGAGCGGTTTTCTGTTAACCGCTCCGGTTCTCTTAAGGACCGCAGCGGTTGTGTTCCCAGTTTTTCCACCCAAATTTTCGAGGATTTACCGATTCGGTTCTCTTAAGAACCGCAGCGGTTGTGTTGTGACATATAGCGTTTTTTCCACTAGTGGTGGTTTGTTTTGTATATACTGATTTTTATTTTGCATATTTTCGTTGTTATTTTTTATATTTTTCTTTGTAATTGTTTTGTATATATTGAATTTTATTCTGTATATCTGAATTTTATTTTCAATCGTTTATTTTCAATCGTTTATTTTCGATCGTTTATATATATTTACATTGGTGGTAGCGTGATTTGTTGTTGATGAGATTTCTCTAGTTTTATTTGTATTTTTCAGTCATTTTCCTTTCTAGCTAGCCAAAAAAAATCTCCCTTGACACCTATTGCTGCTATTCCTACCAAAAACAACAGCAATAGGTTTCATTTTTTTTATTAAAAAAAATACCTATTGCTGCGGTTTTGGGTAAGAACCGCAGCAATAGGTTGCTCTATTGCTGCGATTGCTCTATTGATGCGCCCTTAATTGCTGCGCGGCCAAAACCGCAGCAATAGGCCACTTAATGACCGTCCCAATTAACATTTATTTTACTAGTGAACCTTCGATTCCAAACCTCCAACTTCAAATATCTGTGATAAACCTTCTTAACAACCATGCACATTGCTTTCCAATAAGCCACAAAAGACAAACCCAAGCCCGCTAGGTCGAAAACACCATAAGGGCGACTTAGGCAAAAGTCAGGGCATCTTCTCATTCATTAGCTGAACTACGAATGGTCTGATTCTGCTAAAGATACATAGGAAACCTCACCCTGAGGTCCGACCGCTTTAAACCAAACCAAACCCGCATCATTATCTACCCTTGCCAAAGACCTCTTACAAATAAATGCTTAATTCATTGCAAATGGCTCCAAAGCAAAATGTTCGGCCACCAATTAAAATGTTAAGAGCTACGACTGGCCTGATTCCATCATGGATATGTAGGCAACCTCTTTTGAGGCTCGACCATTTTAATTCAAAACATATTTTTTAAGGCTCGCCTAGGCCCATGAGAAAAGCGTGATCGCCCAAAAATCATGAATTTTCAATGCTCATCCCTACCCTTAGAACTAGACTGAGATTTGAACCTGCATCATTAGCCTACCTCATTGCGTGAGTCGATTCATTGTGACTCTGCCTTTTCTTATTC
>CANSZD010003146.1:0-135686 GCA_947648045.1 Beta corolliflora
GTACTTAGAGTTCCACACAATATTTCACCCCCTCTTGCAAGCGTTGTTCCATTCGAGTCAACAACGACCATGGACCATCAGCTGTCGCCGGATACGTCACCACAACTGCACTCAAGATCAAGCAGTTCAACTCAATTCAATGAAAGTGTCGACACCGACAATCACTGTAAGTTTTATTTTGGGTTTTTTTATGTTTTTTTTCATTTTTCACTTAATACTATATATATACTTTATTAGATTATTATAATATTTAGATGTAAATTATTGTATGTTGATATCATTCATTGCTGTGGCTTAGAGCTTATTGATCAAAATCAAATATGTCAATCGATTAATATTTATCAATTCAATTGGGAATAAATAACAAATTATACACCAAAGTCAAGCAAATACAAGGAAAATTAAGTTAAGCAACCCTGATCACTATTCATGTTCAAAAGAATGAATATCTAAGGTAATTTCTTACTATTCACCCGCACCTCCCAATGAAAATGTAACTAATGAAAATAATGACTCCCCCTTCATCCCCATGAACAAGTGTCCCCTCAAAGTCAAGAAAATGGTATTGAAATTGGTGGTTCAAATAATAATAATGTACCACCATAGGGGAAAATGGCTTTATAATGCTGAACTTTTCCCTATGATTCGGTGAAAAGAATTAACATAATGGATTATCCTTCAAAAGAAAGGAATGCGGAGAGAGAGCATATATTCTAAAAAACGTCGCTAACCTAAACTCATGACTTCCTCAACGAGCGCCTCGGGGAAGCTTCAATATAGTGTCAAAAGGGATGCGAAATTTTGCTTGTTTTTTTTCGTATTCAAGAATGATACCCAACTTTGTGTGTCCGGGTGATGCATTTGTTACCTGGATGATTTAGGTCATGGATTCAAACTGGAGCAGATTCGCAAAACATGTTGGTGGAGCTCAAGTGCATATAATATTGCGTATGAAAGATATGTGAACATAAGAGATGCCAAGAGCAAGCATCTATGCTTTATGTGTTAAGTGAATACGAACTTCGATCGGAAGCATCTTTAACTTGTTTCGAGATTTCTTTTGCCTAAGGCTAGGCATTTCGTGAGCATGATGAACGTATCGAATCGTATAATAAGGGTCCTTTCTTTGAACTTTTTGCAAAGGGCTAGGGGAAAATGTGAGGATGTTAAAAAATCACTTTTGAAAATGCACTAAAAAAATAACCAAATGACTTCCCCTCATTCAAAAAAAGACATATAATCTAGTTAGCCCTCTGTGGTTAAAATACTGACGATCTACATGTTTCTTTTCACTAAGGTACCCCCTGTTTTGTTGAATAATACACTCAAGTCATTCTTAACGACTAACGACGGGTAACTGCCGTTAGTCATTAATCCCCAATCCTAACCTTAACTCCTAACCCTAACCCCTAATCCTAACTCTAACCCACCCCAACCCTAAGGCCTAAACCTAACCTAACCCATCCCTAAACCCTAACCTTTCCTGCCCCCACCTTCCCACCACCCTTGCCGGCCACCCTGCAGCGGCCAAGAACCCATAACCCGGCCTCCCCCCACCCCCCGCGTCTCCCCTCCCCCACCCCCGCGCGCCCCCATCCCCCCCCCGCGCCTCCCAGGCCCCCCCCCCCCCTAATCCACCGCAAAGAAACAAGGGAGAGAGCGAAAGAAAGAGAGTATTGTGGGGCAGTGATTTGCGAGCAAAGGGAAAATCGACTTGGCGCGGTGATTGCGGTGTTCGCGCCCGCTAAGTCTTCAGCCCAGATGGTGGAAGGGGAGGGAGGGGGTGGGGACTCGCGACCGGGTGTTCAAATTCCACGAAAATCAAGGTGGAGGGGGGGTAGTGCGGGAAATGGACGGGGTGGGGGAGGGGCTGCCGCGGCGCGGGTGTGGGGAGGGGGCTGCGGCGGGTGTGGGGGGAGGGTTACGGGCGCGCGGGTGTGGGGTAGGGGGCTCAGGGTGGCGGGGGTGAGGGGCTTCTGGGTGGTGGGAGGGTGGGTGAGAGTGCAGGGGTGGTGGGAGGGTGGGGGAGGGGGGTTAGGGTTAGGTTTAGGGTTTAGGTTAGGGTTAGGGTTTAGGGGTTAGGATTAGGGTTAGCATTAGGGGGGTTAATTAGTGGTTAAAACAAAAATTAGGTTAATGACTAACGGCGGTTAACGCCGTTAGTCATTAAGGGCATTTCAGTGTATTTACATAAAACCGAGGGGTACCTGGTGAATTTTGAAAACATGGGGTACCAGGTGAATTTTTTGAAAACTCTGGGCAGTACGGGGTGAAAAACCGCATTATTAATTGTTGTGCAAAAGAAACAACTAAGTGCACAATAGAGGAGCTTGGTGATGACTACTTTTGCATAGTGGCCGATGAGTCAAGTGATGTGTCTCAAAAGGAATAATTAGCTACTTACATGCATGGCTTGCTTATGTCCCAAAGATAACTCTCTTATTTTGATAAAGAAAAGGTACTTAACCGGCCACATGTTATCCCAAGGAATTTTCAAGTCTTGATGTGTCTGGCTCTTGAATTGCAACTTGATATATTCACTAAGAATATCGGAAGTGATAATAGATCTCGGGATTTGAATGATCTTAATGCCCTTCAATGAAGCTTAAGGCACAAGACTTATCCACCAATCTTTTGCTAATCAAGTTGATGTTGATTCTTTTCATTACTATTGCAAGTGTAGAAAGAGTGCTTTTGAAAATGATATATGTCAAAAAGTAAGTCGCGGTCTAATATGGGTGATCAACTCATGAATGATTGTTTGGTTACTTTCATTAGAAAGGATGTGTTCCTATAAGTTCCTAATGAAGATATCATTTATCGATTTCAAAATATGAAGGCTCATAGGATGCAATTGTAATTTCATTTTGAAGTTTTAACTATATTTATATTTTTTTATAAATTGGTTGTATGATTATGCATATTTTGGTTGTAAGACTTGTGTATTGAACAATTTTTCTGAACTTTTTTTCCACTATGTTTGTGTTTGTTTTACGTTTGATACCCCGCATTCAAAATATTGGGTCCGTCACCGGCTTAAAGCATCTAGGAAACATACCCTAATTAAATTAGCAAACTTAACAAAGATAAACACGAGAATCTAAGTAGCAAAAAATCTGTTTGATCTTTCCTAAATTAAAAGCAAACTCCTTTTCCAAGCAAACTAATGACACACGCCTAAAACACTTGTTCTCAACCAACTAGGAAATCACTACTCACAAGATGAATTTGAAATTTAAAAGATAAGATTAGAAGAGTTATAAAATGCTTGAAACATAATAAACATACCTCCCAAGTAGGACAGAAATATGTAAGCGATCTAACCTAAAAATCTGAACTACATAGGATAAATATGTAGAATCTTAAGAAATAATGGGGTGGCTCAAGTGGCGAGCTTTCCCATCTTCCCTAGCAAGGTCCAGGTTTAATTCCTACCCCAAGCATTTGCTTGGAATATAAGGGGGGTGTCCGGCTTGTAATGAGCATCTCGGTGGGGGCCCCGGCCGAGGGCAGCTTAGAGGATTTTATTCTTACCAATTTTTTTTAAAAAATGTAGAATCTTAAGGAAACTAGGATTATACTATGATGACCGTCCAAAAAGACTTACGCTCAAGAAACACAATTTGCTACCTTTGTTCATAAAAAACCAAAACGACAAACCAGACCGAAATACCGAAAAAATCGAGTTTAAATGAGCGGTAATCATACCGATAAAAGAAGTTTTAATGGTACGATTACCGAACCGATAAAAGTAACAGTTAAACGGTACAGTTAAGGTTATGATTTTTGAGTGGGTTAGAGAAACCGAAATATGTTTTTTTCGTATCTCATTATCGTGAAACATTTTCCAAAAATTACATTAATTTTAATATTTTTTTTACTAAGTAGCAACAATTAGAGGAAGTACGTGATTGTTTGGAAACTTTACGCTAATATATATAAACACGATAATTAGGGAATGGAGTGAATTCTTAGTATTAGCTAGTTATTTCTTCCAATGGATTTATTATCCACTTTATAATGCATTTTATATTAGAGTATATATAATATTAAATTATATAAAAAAATAGAAAAATATATATGTACATTAAGTAAAATGTAATAGTATAACTTGAATAACGGTTAATGGTTAACCGGAAAACCGTAGCTTAGAAATAAAGGTTAGCCGCCTTCGGTGGTAACCGGTTTTAAACGGTTACGGTTCGCAAAAAGAGCGAACCGAAACTTCCCTGACCGAAATGTCGTTTTGGGACGGTTAACCACCCTGAACACTCCTAGACGTGAGGGATGATTCACGCAATTCCATGCATGAGATCAAATCTCTCTCTCTTTCCCTATCTCTACGCGCTCTCACTATCTCTTCTTTCTCTCTCATTTTCTCCCTTCTTTGACAACATCAAAATCAATGATCATACTAAGCCTTGTGGTTTAATTAATAGTCAAACATGGATTAAACTGTTAATTACATAAAGTGAAAGAGGATAAGCAATAAACTCTAGACTTGTACACGTTTAGAGTGTTGAAAAAGATGGGTTGGAGTACATGGTGGTAGCCCATAGCTTTTTTGAACCGCTTGATCAATGTGTTCCTCTTTATTTTGTATTGTCGATATCGATGGGTTTGATGGCACCGAGTCGCGCATATAATTGGCATGTCATTTTGTAAGACTCGTTTTTAGATGGATTAGCTTGTTTCATTGCTTATGCCAAATTCATTAGTTAGTTAATTGAGTCAAGAGTATAATTAAAGTCAGGATAGTTAGTTTTGTCTGAATATATATTATATGTATTGCATGGCTGTTATTTACTTTGTAGTATCATGCTATGTTGTTTATTATATTATTCTCTTAGACTATATGTAATCAACTTTGTTTATTACGTGCTTTTTATGTTTTGGATTATGGCTTGTGACGACCCATCTTTACCTTTTGTATTATAGGTGAGCAGCCACTTGTATTAGATGGTCATACAACTGTATTTATGTTGGAGATTATGATGCATCTAAAAGTGTGAAGTTTAAATTACTTTAATTTTAGTTGAATTATTTATTGATTTTGAGTTATGTGGATTCTAAATATTGATTTGTCTTTTGGATGTTGACTTTTAAATATTGACTTTGATTGATTTTGGTGGGCCACGATTGTATCCAAGATGTAAGACTTTTAGTTGACTTTTGTTTGGAGTTTAAAATACTTTATCTATTTTCCGTTGTAAAATTCTGAATAAACCGAAACATTTTTACATTTGGCGGTAATACTTTGATTATTCTCTATTATTCTATACGAAAGGTAGTTTAAAAGGAAGGGAATTATTGGGGTATTACTAGGTTTATGATTACGGCATGCACCGTACCATAAGCATAATATCCACCGACTTTTCACATTCTGGGAGGTATTTTTTGCGGTTATAGTAGCTTAACACTAAATTTAATTTATTTAAAACCCAATATATGTAGACAAAACTTAGAAAATTAATTTCATAAATTAATTAGAATATAGTGATAAAATTTTATGAGTTTCCTTAATTAGACTCTATGTCACTCGCACTCTTGTTTTTCTTTTTGTTTTAATATAAATAATGAAGTCATTTAATTTTTTTCTTGACTAAACTACCTATTGTACGAGTATGAATGATAATAGCAGTGCACGAAATCTTTATTCCAATTTCTTAAGGAGCATTTTAATAATGTAAGATATAAATGAAATATATTGTCTATTTAGTTAGGTGATTCACACGTTTTTTTTTTTAACCGAAAGTGGAAAAACGTACTTTCTCTTTAATTATATTCAATTGCATTTAGTACACAAGCTTAATTATAATCTCTCTAATTTTTATATATTTAATATTTTGTAAAATATTTATGAATTTTTACACCATGTTTTCAGGAAAAGTATCATAAAAATCTTAATTTTATAAATTAAAAATTTTCATGTGTAAGTTGCATAGGCTCTAAAACCTACTTAGTGATAGTATATATATATATATATATATATATATATATATATATATATATATATATATATTAATCTTGTCAATTTGGAAAATTGACAACTAAAACTTGAATCTTTATTTTTGAGTTTCCATATTTTTATCTTTAGATATTAAAAATTGCAAACACAATACAAAAAACAATAATGAACTAGCCTATAGTTGCCATGTTTTTGTTCTTTTGTTTTAAAAATAAACATAATTATTTTTTCAAGCATGAATAAATGTTATTTCATTATATAATATATATCACATGAGTCAAAAACATAAAACAAAAATAAAACAAAATTTGTAATAATGCCGAATGAGCCCTTAGTTTTCGGTTTTTATTAGCCGATAAGAGGTATAATAGTAATTTATACAATTTTATTTGTGGCGCCCACATCTATTTGAACACTTTAGCACTTAAGTTAAAAGTTAAAAATTTATGAAGCAAGGAACTCTCTACCGGTTTCCAAAATCATAGTTGTTCCTATGCAAATGCAAACCGAAAAATGACTCAAACGACCTATATTTCCCCTTTCCGAGACGTTTTTTGTTCTAGATATGTAAAATGATTTTTCATGTAAGATATTTTACAATGGAAAATTCAATTGTGGTTAATTTTCCTTTTTTTGGTTCAATGCAAAAAATATGGAAAAAAGAAAAATTTAGAGGGAAATGGAGAGGATGGATAAGAGGGAGTAAAAGGTTCATGGTGGAGGGAGGAAAATGAGTTTTCCCCTTTTTTGAAAGGAAAATGATTTTCACCTATACAAGAGTTATTTCTCCATGATAAAAAAAAAAATTTGTTTTACACCCCTCGCTAAAACCAAACAACGGAAAATCGTAGGAAAATGAAAACTTATATTCATGGAAACATATTACATCCTACCAAATGGAGCCAAATGCCACATATGGATAAAAAGTCATCTCATAACACCGTACAAAACAATGTATTATAAATTCATAATGCTACAAGAAGTTGTTGATTAAAACGTAACTCGCCACAAAAATTCGAAGAACGGAGTTGGTCGCATGTCCTAAGCTTCTCATGTAAAAACCGCCATTAATTCATCGTACGAAGGGCGTCCTACATAGAGGGCAAGTAATCCGATCATGTTCCATCCAACGGTTCACGCACCCCCTATGAAATATATGCTCGCAGTTGTCGTCGGCTTTCCGATCTCCCCTATCGCCTTCGAACTCATGCATGCAAATGACACACCGCCCGGTATATTGGACCCGAGCCCGAGCTGTATGCAATGTCCGCGAACTTCATTATGGGAATCATCTCCTGGATTATAGGTCGATACGGGCCGAATTCCGGCTTGGTGTCGGCCAATATATACGTGGCTCGAGAACGTAGGGGAGACCCAACCGCCCCAAGGATGCTCGGATAAAAGTTCTTAGAAAACATAGGAGAGAGAGGGTGTTAATGAAGAGTTTTCGGGAGCATTTGTTTAGCGGACACCGAAGGAAAAACCATTGCACTTTGACTTTCTTTTAAAGAGATAGAGTTTGTTAAGATATTTTAGGAAATAAGAGATTATGTTATATTTCATATTTTAGGCACATTTGTTATCTTTGGTGACTTTCCTCCTCAAAGGAGATTCTTGCATCCGCTATATATACTTCACGTATGAATGAGAATAGATCAAGTCATTGTGTGTGCCTTCATTGTTCTTAACATGGTATCGTGAGCAAAGTTAACATAAACGCCTAAAAATCAAAAAATTCTCTAGCCATGGCCGGTGATGATCCCGCCACTTCTAAAACTACAAAAATTGAGTCTACTTCACCGTTCTTCCTTGGATCCCAAGATCGTCCCTCGCGATTTCATAACCCCCCACGTGTCTTCGTCACGACAATTATGTGGATTGGGCCCCCGACATCCAATCGGCCCGGTTGCTCACCGCAAATTCGGCTTTGTTGATGGTTCTATCTCTTCGCCCGCTCCTCCGTGCACCGAGTCTGACCGGCAAACTATCAACGCCATGATCGCTTCATCGATCACCAACACCATCTTTTCCGAGGTAAAAAGTACTTTTAACTAAATTTCGTGGAACTCTAAACGTTTATGGGATCACCTTCAACAACGCTTCTCTTTAGTTAATGGTCATCGAATTCAACAAATCAAATCTTCAACCGCTCGTTGTGAACAAACAAAAACCATGTCAATCTCTACTTTTATTATGGCAAATTCAATGCATTGTGGGAAGAACTTTTTCTTCCTCGAACCTCTTATTACTTGTACATGTTGTTCTAAATGTACCGCGGCCGAACTTCACAATCAACGTCGTGAAACCGCCAAATTACACGAATTTCACATGGGATTATATCCCGACTATTATGATCATTTACGCACCAATATTTTGTCTATTCACCCATTGCCATCTCTCGATCGTATGGCGTATCATCTTGTTAATTCAAGATGAACGAGTTCGTTTATCTATTTACCTTCGTCACAAAGAAACCGAAGCCTTTGGCTTTGCTTTTAGAGCCCCAACAACTATAAGGCGTGGTACCTCTTTCTAATCCATCTCCATATGTGCGTCGTTGTCATAAACCCGGTCATGAGACCTCAAATTGTTGGGCTCATTTGACATGTTCACATAGCAAGAAGAAAGGACATGGGGCCGCCCATCACCCATGATCTTCATGGATATCCGGACAAGCCCAAGTCCGCCGGGCGTGGTCGTGGAACCACTGGCCCACTGGGTCTACTGGGTCTACTGGGCCTATTGGGCCCGTCTGGTCCGCTGGGCTCGGGTCAGGCCAACACCGCTAACACCAGCAGACTCCGCCAGCAGCTTCTCTCGTGCCGAGTGGTCAATCCTCTTCCACTTTCTTCACTCCCCGACCGTTGGAAAGCATTAGCGGGTCTCTTGGTAATACCAAAATTTCGAAAACCAGGTTAAATGGTGAGTTTGATACTCAATTATGGATAATCGACACAGTGCCACTCATCATGTTACTTTGTACCAAATCATGGGTCATTGATACCGTGTATTTGATTGTCCCAGTTGGTCTCCCCGCACTATGAGACCGTTATATCTACCTGGACCGAGTTTTGTCCGCTTAACGGATCATATCACTCTTAAGAACGTTCTCTGTTCTAATTTGAGCCGTAATTTACTCTCGTCTCTCAACTTAGTGATGATTTACATTGCGTTGTCCAATTTAACTCCTCCATGTGTGTCATACCAGACCCGACGAAGGAGCTAATTGGAATGGGGATTAGGAAGGACTTGCTCTACTACTTTACTGGCAATGATTCTCTTCACCATGTTTTCGTTTCCTCTACATCTTCGCCATGGAACTGTGGCATCAAAGAACGCAGGTCATCCTTCTTAAAAGTCAGAAAATTACTTCCCTCCTCTTTGCAATCATAAGGGTAGTTTAGATCCCAACTGTGAAATATGTTTTCGTTCAAAACATTCTCGCAATAAATTTCCTTCTAGTGACACTCAGGCTTCTGAGTTTTCGAGAAAATTCACCGTGATTTATGGGGACCTTATAGACATGTTTCTTCATGTGGTGCTTGTTATTTTTTACTATTATGGATGATTATTCTCGAGTCAGTTCGGACCTATTTGTTGGTTGATAAATTGGAAGTATTTGCTATGTTCATGTCTTTTGTGGCTATGGTTCAAGTCAATTCTCTCAAACTATCAAAATTGTTAAAAGTGATAACGGGACCGAGTTCAATTGCTTACTTAATTATTTTGCCGATACTAAGCATTTTATTTCAAACTTCTCAGGTGGGTACCTCGAACAAAATGGGAGGGTATTTTGAACGCAAACACCGGCACATTCTAATGTCGCTCGTGCCTTAAGGCCTTCAAGCTCATTTACCTATTTATTTTCGGGGGGAATGTGTCCCTTGCTTCCGCTCATATAATAAATAGAACTTTGGATACGCTCATGTTATACGAAGTTTTTATGATATTGTGGGTGCACTTTGCTAAGGGTTTGTTTGTAATTGTTTATGTTTGCGATATATATTAACCTTAGCGGAAGTTCGGAGTTTTGTGAGTTACTTAGTGTTAATGTTCTAAGCTTCGAGCTTTTAAGGTGATATGGATATGTTTTGGTAGTGCTCTGAAGAATAGCATTGTAGCATAATGGGCAATCATCGAAGCCCAAGCCAAGCATCGCCGCAAGCCCGAGCTAAGCACGCGAGTAACCTCGACCCCCAAACAGCTACTGGCCGGCCGCTAATGTAAGCATAGTCACTTGCCCGTCTGAAGCTCAAGACTCCATCGCCAAGCCAAGCCCTGTCAGCCAAGCTCGCATTTAATGATCGCATTAAGCCTGGCCCGCCGCACAATCCTGGGTTCGCGATCCAGTAGCTCGCGACTCGCGACCCCGCCTCGCGACTCGCGACCTCCTTGCCCGCCCAAGGTGTGCGGAAGACAGTGTACTCTTCGCGATCACATCGCATCGCAAACTCGCGACTCTTAAGCTCCGGCTTGAGGCCACTTTTGTGCTGGGTTTAAAACCATCCTAAAAGCTAATATTTAGGAGAGGGAGACCTAAGAGGACAACACACTTCGAGGAGCAGAGAATCTCCAACACTCCATTCTTTCCTCTTGTTATCTTTTTTTTTTTAGTTTTCATTTTCTTGTTTAGTTTTAGAGATTTCAATTATGGAATTGGCTATTGCTATGCCGATTGTAGCTTCGAACCGGTTCGAAGAAGATTTCTCAACATGAAGCTTCAAGCATTATTGTGAGATCTTTCCTCTCTTTTTAGTTTCTTTTCGATTATGGTTCAATTTCTATGATCGGTGTGTTCTATGATTATCGCATAACTATGTTAGGAACCTTACTAGCTCGATTGTGTAATTAATTCCTTCAAATGCTAGATTTAAGAATGAGAATCGCATTGTTTTATTCTTTTATCTATTCGGAGCAAACTAGGGGAGTAACTTAGATGCAGAGATCGTCTTGGTTATTTCTCGGGGGAAATTGAATCAACCGTTGTAGAATGTTTATCGCGTGTACGACAACACGTAGGTCTATTCGTTCTCAATGCTTGTTGCCGCTATGTGATGGAACTTAGACGTCGACCTGACCAGGTTATCCTTTTGTTGGGGTTTTATCAGTCCGCCGATCGTGCTATTCAACCAAGAATAAGGAGAATGCGAGATCAATTCTCAACAATAGATAATCATGGAAATAATTAGAGTCGAGGTTCAATGATCGATAACGAAATTGAAGTGGATGTTAATCTGATTCAAGATCTTTCCATATTGATTTCTCATTTTATTTATTTTCCACTTCATTTTAGTTTCCTTTATAATCTACTTGAAAACCCCCCTTTTATTAGGTTACTCGACCCTTAGAGTCTCTAGGTACTCATTCACGCTAAATACTAAACTTTAGGCCCTCGCTTCGTTGGGGATACGAACCTTTACTTCCCTTCACATTTAATTGTAAAATAGAGTAGGAGAAATTTATCTTTGGTTAGGTGCACACGATAAATCCGCACCCACCACCTCTTGACGCCGCTGCCTGGGGAAATGGTGTTACTGTTGTCAGATTTAGTGTGTTTTTGGATTGTATTTCTTGTGCTCTTTGTTTACGGTTAACACTCGTGCTACTAACAAAGAATTTTTGCAGTACAATCCCGAATTAGCACCGACTCTTTTCGTGTTGAGGAACCATTAGTGAGAAATTTTTGCAGGAATTATCTTTTAACGTTCAAGTGGAGGAAGAGATGCCTCCGGAAGAATTGGAAACTCAGCACCGGTGGAGAGCTCACTGCTCCTAACCTTGCCCACACAACTATCGTGCATCTCATTTCCCATCTTCACGAAGGCACTACTTTTGAATTGAAGTCGGGGTCGACATAATTCGCTTCCTTCGCTCCATCGGGCTCAATGAGAAGATCCAAACAAATTTCTTCCGGAGTTTCACTTGGTTTCCAGCACTAGCATGAAACCAAGTGAGAGCCAACGATGAACAAATCAAGTTCAGAGCTTTCCTTTTGCTTTAAAGGATGGTGTTAAAGATTGGTTATATTATCTTCCTTCCCCGTTGCATTTCCACTTGGGTTGAAATGACAGAAGCGATTCCGAGAAGTTCTTTCCACTTTCTGGGGAGCCATCAACACTAAGAGAAAGGGAAATCAGAACATTCATACGTAGAAACACGATGAGTTTTTCTACGTTTATTGGGAGAGGTCCTAGATACATCTTCTGGAAAAGTTAGGCCTCCTATCACGGTTATTCTCGATGAAGACCTCATTTTGTCTTTTACATGGCTCTTCCTGACGAAGATGTGCGAATGGTGAATGGCTGCCCGGCTCGAGGTTCTTTTCATAGCTCAAAACCCCAAACTGGGCAGCCTAGAGAACTCATTGATGAACTAGCCTGTTGGCTCGTGACAAACGCCAAAATGAGAAGATCGAATCATCGTAAAGCAAATGTTTCGGAGGTCCGTGCTCTAGATCTTCAAAGGTTCGAGGATCTGTTATAAGCTCCTTACATCGATGAGCCGCGTTCGTTCTCGGTAAAGAACAATAGAGTTCAACAGGTAAAAGCTTATAGAATTTGTTCTTTGATCATCATACCGATGTTTGCCCTCAAATGCAAGAAGAATTTAGGGAAGAGGTCAAAGCCGTAGGTTTTCAAGGTCAACAAGCATTACAGAGACATGATCCCTACTCCCATGCTTCCGAGCATGGGGCGAGAGATCATTCCAACTTCGAATTGGCAATCAACATCAACAACAAGCACTATAACGTGCCACCACCACACCCTTATCCTAGGCCCCAAGGCCAGAGACTCGAGCTCTAGCATGTCCACCGAAGAAATGTTAAATGTTTTAACTAAAAATGTGACTAACATGCGGGGTAACATGGTGCGGCCCAAGAGGAAACTCGATCGAGCATTAAGAACTTGGAGAACCAAGTAAGCCAAATCAGCAGGAGGCCAGTTGTAACCAAGTGGGAGGCTAGGGATTCGGTGAGGTTGCCATCCCAAACAAAACTCAACCCTAAAATGAACGTGAGTGCTATCACATTGAGGAGTGGAGCGTAAATTGCAAGCAAAGAGAGGGTTGGTGGTTCGAAGACAAAGAGATCGTGGAAGAGGTGATTCGAGCATGAACCGACAACAGATTGTAAATCATTGCCACCTCAACAAAGAGGAGAAAGTCCAAAATCACCTCCTCCACCATATGAACCCGAGCCACCATTTCCAGGCATTGAGAGAAACCCGCAATGCGGAGCGCAACAAAGACATTTACTGAAATCTTTCGTAAATGCGAGGTTAACATTCCCCTTTTTGATGCTTTAAATCAAGTATCAAGGTATGCTAAGTTCCTTAAAGAATTGTGTACTTCGAATCGAAAGCAAAAATAAAAGGTGAGTGCAAAAAGTGAAGGCTGCAAGCATGTCTCTGCATCTTTCAAAAGAAATTACCTCAAAAAGTGCAATGACCCAGGGCATGTTTACCATCCCATGTACTATAGGTGACACCATGTTTCCTAAAGCCATGTTAGACTTAGGTGCGTCAATTAATGTGATTCCATATTCATTGTATAAGTCTTTAAAAACTCTGGCAATTTACATGAAACCGGTTTGGTGATTCAATTAGCCGATAGATCCAATGTTTATCCTAGGGGTAAATTAGAGGATGTGTTAGTTAAGGTTGGGAAATTGCAATTTCTGCCGATTTTTATGTTTTGGAGATGGAACCCGATAAGCATGCCGCCCCCGATCCTTTTGGGGCGACCTTTCTTGAAAACATCTCGCAGCAAAATTGATGTTTGCGCTCGGCTCTTTGACCTTGGAGTTTGAGGGGAAGGTGAGGCATTTGATATAAATGATCCAAGCTTCTACTTAAGGATGATAACTCACTTTGCTCTATTAACATTGTCGACTCTTTTTTGCATGATGTTCTTGATATTGAGCAGGTTGATGAGTCGATGAATGCCGATGATGTCTTGGTTGAGGATTGTGTGCCTCCTACTTAACGTCTGCGAAGTTATGGTGCCCGAGTTGAAAGAGCGGAAAAAGCCTCCCGACTTACCACCTTGTTTTGAAACTCGTACCACTAACGATGCATTGCAAGAGTTCTTCCGAATCTATTTTGCGGGTACTTGAATTGAGGCTTGACATGGAGCCACCATTGTCACACATGGAGCACAAGCCCGACTATTAGGCTTAAGGTACTAAGTCGAGCTAACGACTTTAAACAACAACGCTTCTGGGAGGCAACCCGAGACCCTCTTATTTTCTTTCTTTCTTTATTTCTCATCAAATTTCCACCACCACAATAAATTTTCTTTCACCCACCGCCCACCCACTAAAAAGAACCACAACAAATCTTAATTCACTTTGAGCCAAAATCCACAAAAGAAAACCCGCTGGGAGGAGTTCAACCGCTAGGGAGTTGGCAAAAAAAAAATTGGAACGGTGAGATTGTCGTATCTTTCGATCTAAATCTCACAAATTTAAAAATTTGAATTTGTCATTTGTTTGAGTGATTCGAGGGGAGAGGGTCATGAGTTGATTTATGAGATTTTAGTTGGTGTTGTTAAAAATTTGAGTTTCGATTGGATTGCTTTGTTACGAGTCTTGAGCATTCGATCTTCGATGTGCCCAATTTTCAATTTTTCCCCCATTTTCAGCTTTACTTTTTCTTCTAATTGTCGTCACATTGAGGACAATGTGTAGTTTAAGTAAGGGGAGGGTATTCTCATTCTCATGTATCTATGTTGTATTTATTACTTTCAATTTGAAAAAAATGAAAAAAAAATATTAAAAAAGTGATGAAATGAAACCCGCCGAGTCTGGAAAACCCGCAAGGGTGGGCGACTCGGGCAAAATTGAGGGCTCGGATAGGTCGAAAACCCGAAAGGGCGGCCTATGCAAAAAAAGAGCTAGTTCGAGCGGGTAAGATGGTGAGATGAAAAAAAAATGTGAGAAGCTAGGATGAAAACCCGAAAGGGCTCCTAGGCAAAATGAGAGATTAAAGAGAGAATTATGTATTTTGAAAACTCATTTTCCGTAGTTGGTGTCATAAGGCGGAAGGCGCTTTCTTGGTTTTTTTCATCCTTGATTTTGTGAAGATTTGTTTATAGTTGGCTTTCACTTTCTTTTGTTGATTTTTCGTGAATTGGAGGTCATTGTTGAAATTTAAGTCCTTATCCTAGAAGGATTTAAACTTGCATTGGTTAGCCGATTGTTTTGGGAGTAAGCATGGAATTTATCCCTTTTTGTTATTGTTCCATGGCTTGCTTGTTTAGGTCAATGAAGTAGTTTTAGATCATTTTTTTCGAGGTTTGGGTGAGCTTGAATCTAAGTGTGGGGGAATCATCGTCCCTTACGTTTAGGTTTTGAGCAGATGTTGTTAAGATGTGATGATGATGATGTAGTTGATGGAGAGTGTAGGTTGGTGTCGATAGCTTGGGTGATGATTTAATTGGTACTTCTCATTTTTGGAGTTTACTCGAGGTCGAGTAAAGTTCAAGTGTGGGGGGTATTTGATACGCTCAAGTTATACGAAGTTTTTATGATATTGTGGGTGCACTTTGCTAAGGGTTTGTTTGTAATTGTTTATGTTTGCATATATATTAACCTTAGCGGAAGTTCGGAGTTTTGTGAGTTACTTAGTGTTAATGTTCTAAGCTTCGAGCTTTTAAGGTGATATGGATATGTTTTGGGAGTGCTCGGGAAGAATAGCATTGTAGCTTGCGACTCGCGAAGTAGCTCGCGACTCGCGACTCCCCTGCCCTCGCGACTCGCGAGCCATGTCGCGACTCGCGACCTCCCTTTGCCCGCCCAAGGTGTGCGGAAGACAGTGTACTCTTCGCGACTCGCGATCGATATCGCACGACTCGCGACTCTTAAGTCGGTTTGAGGCCACTTTTGTGCGGGGTTTAAAAGCATCCTAAAAGCTAATATTTAGGGAGAGGAGACCTAAGAGGACAACACACTTGAGGAGAGAATCTCCAACACTCCATTCTCCTCTTGTTATCTTTTTTTTTTAGTTTTCATTTTCTAGTTTAGTTTTAGAGATTTCAATTATGGAATTGGCTATTGCTATGCCGATTGTAGCTTGAATTGTTCTTGAAGAAGATTAACATGAAGCTTCAAGCATTATTGTGAGATCTTTCCTCTCTATTTAGTTTCTTTGATTATGGTTCAATTTCTATGATTGTGTTCTATGATTATTGCATAATTATGCTAGGAACGTTACTAGTTTGATTGTGTAATTAATCTAATGCTAGATTTAAGAATAGAATCGGATTGTTTTATTCTTTTATCTATTTGTAGCAAACTAGGGAGTAACTTAGATGCAGATCGTCTTGGTTATTTCTTGGGGAATGAATCAACTGTTGAATGTTTGTCGCGTGTATGACATTAGCAAGTCTATTGGTTCTCGGTGTTTATTCTTTGCTATTGGATTAAACTTAGACGATCGGACTAGGTTATCCTTTAGTTAGGGTTTTATAGTCACGCCGATCGTGCTATTCAACTAAGAATAAGGAGAATGCGAGATTAATTCTCAACAATAGATAATCATGGAAATAATTAGAGTTGAGGTTCAATGATCGATAATGAAATTGAAGTGGATGTTAATCGGATTCAAGATCTTTCCATATTGATTTCTCATTTTATTTATTTGCTAGTTAATTTTAGTTTGTTTATAATCTACTTGAAAACCCCCCTTTTTATTAGCTTACTCGACCCTTAGAGTCATCTAGGTACTAATTCACGCTAAATATTAAACTTGTCCCTGTTTCTCTGTGGATATGAACCTTACTTCCCTTCTACATTTAATTGTAAAAGAGAGTAGGAGAAATTTATCTTTGGTTAGGGTGCACGCGACAAATCCGCACCCACCAAACTCCTTCTCTGTTACTTCATGGCAAATCTCCTTTTGAGTGCTTGTTTGGTCGCCTTCCCTCCTATAATGCTCTTCGTATCTTTGGTTGTCTTGCTTTTGCCTATAATCAGAACACAAAAGGTGACAAGTTTGCAAGTCGCAGTCGCAAATGTGTTTTCATTGGTTATCCTTTCGGTAAAAAGGGATGGAAATTATATGACCTTGATGCTAAACAATTTTTCATTTCTAGAGATGTCAAATTTTTGAACAAACTTTTCCATTTCTAAATCCGAAAAATTGTTCCTATTGAACACCTTGACACGCTCTCTCGATCCTGATTATATTCATTATGACTTTGATGATTTCCATAATGAATCTCCTCCTCAAATTAACCCCCCATCCAAGCCCACAAAATTCCCCTCTTCACAATACCGGCCCTCCCCATGTTTCGAACCCATAAGCCCACAAAATTCCCCACCTACCGCTTCCTCAAGTGCTACTCCTCAGCCGGATACTCTTCCTTCGGCCCAGCAGTCTTCACCCACAATTCTTCTCCTTCTCCCACTACAACGCATCACCATTCCTCGGTCCGGTCGGATTCTTCGACCCATTCGCTTTTCCCACTCCGGCGTCCTCCAGCGATTCGGCCCAGTCCGTTTCTTCGCTGGATTCTTCTTCGGTTCAGATCCACGAATACTCCTCCCTTTTCTACATCCCTTCCGAACGGCCTTAGGTCGTGGCCTTCATGATAAACTTCCTTCTACTCGGCTTCGTGACTATGTTACTCATACGATCATTGCTCCCAGTTCCCGTCCGTCTCTTCCTTCCTCCAGGTTCCTCTCCTCCTTCAGTACTCCTTATCCTTTGGCACATTATATACATTATGACAATTTCTCCGTAAATTATCGTAAGTTTCTTGCAGCTCTTATTTCTCAATAGGAGCCTCGTTCTTTTAAAGAGGCCATAAAAAGATGAAGGTTGGCGGGCCTCCATGCAACAAGAGATTCGGGCTTTGGAAGATATTGGTACATGGACTCTTGAACCTCTTCCTCCCGACAAACATGCTTTAGGTAGCCAATGGGTCTACGTAATCGAAATATCACTCGATGGTCGGATAGAAAGACTTAAGTCTCGGTTGGTTGTTTTTGGCAACCATCAACAAGCCGGGATAGATTATAATGAAACATTTGCTCCAAAGTTGCTAAAATGACCATTGTTCGTGCTTTTCTTGCCATTGCTTGCTTCTAAAAATTGGGAGCTTCATCAGATGGATGTTCACAATGCCTTTTTACATGGTGACCTTGATGAGGAAGTTTATATGAAACTCCCTCCTAGTTTTGCTCGTTCCGATCCTAATCTTGTTTGTCGCTTGCGTAAGTCTTTGTATGGCTTAAAGCAAGCTCCTCGGTGTTGGTTTGCCAAGTTGGTTCTGACCTTGAAAGGGTATGGATTTCTTCAATCTTATTCGATTACTCTTTGTTCACTTTTACCCAAGGCCCTACTCGGATTAATGTTTTGGTTTATGTTAACGATCTTATCATTTTGGGGAATGATTCCGTTGCACTTTCTTTGTTTAAGGCTTATCTTAGTGATTGCTTTAAAATGAAGGATCTTGGTTCTCTTAAATATTTTTAGGGTATTGAAGTGGCTCGTAGTGCCTGGTTTGTTTCTCTGTCAACGGAAGTATGCTCTTGATATTATTTTTGAAGTTGGTTTGTTAGGCGCTAAGCCTTGTGCCTTCCCATGGAGCGGAATCATCGTCTTCGTTCGGACATGGGGGCTCATTTGATGATCCGGAGCGATATCGTCGTCTTGTTGGTCGACTTATTAATCTTGTTGTCACTCAAATGCGGATCTTGCTTACTGTTCACATCCTCTCGGTTTTTCGAGCACCTTGTATTGCTCATTGGGAGGCGGCCTTCGAGTTGTTCGTTACTTAAAAGGTACCCTTGGTCGGGGCATCTTACTTCGGCAAGACGGTGATCTTACTCTTCGGGGTTGGTGTGACTCGAGCGGAGTGATGTCCTATCATCGGACGATCCTATGCGGTTAGCTTGTTTTCTTGGGTCATTCTCCTATTTCTTGGAAGACCAAGAAACAACATACTATTTCTCTCTCCTCGGTGAAGTCGAATACAGTCAATACGATCTATTACTTGTGAGCTTAAGTGGCTCAAGGGTCTCTTTGTTGAGTCTTGGCCTTCACCATCCTAAAGCCATTGCTCTTTTACGTGATAGTCGATGCACTTCTTCACATTGCTAATAATCCTGTGTTCCATGAGCGCACAAAACACATTGAAGTTGATTGTCACTTTGTGCGTGATGCCATCAAGGATGGCTTGATTGCTCCATCTTATGTTCCTACTTCTGCTCAGTTAGCAGATATCTTCACCAAAGCTCTTGGCAAGTCTCAGTTTGACTTTCTCTTGTCCAACTTGGGCATTTTGTGATCCCCATGCTCCAACTTGAGGAGGGGTGTTAAGATATTTTAGGAAATACGAGATTATGTTATATTTCATATTTTAGGCACATTTGTTATCTTTGGTGACTTTCCTCCTCAAAGGAGATTCTTGTACAGCTATATACTTCACGTATGAATGAGAATAGAGCAAGTCATTGTGTGTGCCTTCATTGTTCTTAACAGTTGTCTTTGAAGCTTGAATGGCAAATTGATGGTAATGGTGATGACTGATGATAGTAAGGAAAAATAAAATTTTTGTCATAGTTATTTGTATCATTATTTGTGCCATTCAATCTTATTGGTTGATGTTAATTTTTTTAAATTATTTATTTTTTTAAAATAAGAAGTTTGTTTAAATCTAATGATGTGGGCCAATGATATTGAGTGACACATACACAACTAAAAAAAAGTGGGACAAGAAATTTGGATTCGTAGTAGTAGGATTGTGTTGGGAGTTAATATGCAAAATAATGGATCGAGTTGGAGATGGTGATTTTATATTTTAAGAAAGTGTTTGTTGCTTGTGGGATATAGAAGCATTACCTATTGAGCTTGATTTGTCTCATGGTTGTGGGATGTAGCTGTGTTGTCTGATAAGATTCATTTGTCTCTTGGATATGGGATATAGCTCTATTACCTCCTTTTCTTTTTAATTGTTACACTTTGAGTTTTGACACTATTCACAAATTTATGTTTGATTATCATTTCTGATTAATGGGTAAAGAAAAATATAGTCATGTGGGATCTTGTTTTATTTGTCTCGATATGTACTTTTGGAATATCAATTTTTTATTACTTTTACAAATACAAATTTAGACATATTAATGTTCAAACAGTTATAGTGGCAAATGTGAAAAGGTAAAGTGCAACTATTTAAAAGAAACGGAGGGAATTTTTACAAGTTAGATTGGTTCCACTAGATTATATAAAGTAAACAAAATTAATGACATATAATTAGCAGTAGGTAATTGTACGTTAAAGAATATAAATTTGAGGATACTGTGTACGATTTGAAAAATGTAGGGCGTACAACATTTTTGGAGAAATCCAAAAAAAAGGGATTAGCACTTGGAATAATAAATCAACATGTGAACCAATTAAGCACTAATAATCGGAATTATCGTCATAATGTCATATTCTAGATCTTCTTAATTGACTTTTTGTGTGAGGGGAAGGAACCGGCCATGTTATGGTCTTGAACAATTTTAAAATTGAAACTCGAAAGGCTATCTTTCTTGTCAATGAAGGTTCATGTAAGAAAACATAGCACATCTTTCTATCTGATATACTTTATAATAAACTTATCATATTTATGTTGAAGCTAGGAATCCCAATTTTAGAATATTTATCATTCATTGCACATCTAAAAAATTCCAAGTTGAGCAAATTGTTCTAACCACCCGTTCCTTAAAATACTAAGATGTTTCACCCAAAATGTGCAAACTGAAAAAAAATCAAAAACTAACAAATGGGAAATACTTCCGTCGAAGTAAAAGTGAAAATAGTCTTAAGAGAAAGCGTGAAGCCATCCAATCCGACGCCTTCTCATCGTAAAAATTTCACATTATCTTACGTTGATCAGATCCTCCCCCTTGTCCCGCCCTTTCTTACGCCCGTCCTTGTGTTTTACGCCGCGACACCCGAAACACAGCCCCTTAACGTCAATCGCCTAAAAATTTGCCTCTCGAAAACACTAAATAGATGCTACCCATTATCTGGCCAAATCAAACTATCCACCATAACTTGCAACGACGAAGGGATACCCTTTATTCAAACTCAAGTGAATTGCCCTATATCCTATGTACTAAACTCGCCTCGAAAACTTAACTTAGTCAACAAGTTTCTTCCACCTCGAGATTCACTAGGTGTTCTTGGTGTTGACGATAATCTGCCAATCATGTTAGTACACCTTGCAATCCAAATCAATGTATTCACCTGTGGAGGTGTTGCTATTGGATGGTATGATATCCACAAAGTTACGGATGGAACCTCCTCCGCAACTTTCTTTAAATATTGGGCGGCTCTTACAAGAAATGACTTCAATGAAAAGATAGTGCAGCCTGATTTCGAAGCCGCCATCACTGCCTTCCCTCCGCGGCGTAACCCGGAGCTACTCCAGATGGGTATGGCGAATAAAAATGGTTACAAAAATCACATTCACGGTTCCCCTTCTGTGGTGGTTAAAAGTTATATCTTCCGGAACAATGCTATAGCCAACCTCAAGGCTAGGGCATCTAGTCAGCAAGCCCCAACCCGACTCGATTTCAGGCAATGGCCGGATTTATCTGGGAGCAACTCTTAGTAGTCTCAGAGATGGCCGGGGATCAGTACGAGCATACTGATACAACACTTTAAATTACGGTAGACATGCGACCCTCTATGAACCTGCCACTCCCGAAAGGTTCTATCGGAAACCTTATCGACACTGCAGTAGCCCGGGCTGGGACATTGGCCAGCCTTCCGGATCTCGCTGCAGAGATTCATGAAGCAGTTTCTAAGATCAAGGACGAGATAAGCGAAAAGTATCATGGTGAAAAAGGAGTGGAGGCAGTACGTACAAGTTGGGATAAGTTAATCCCCATGTTGTCAGGGTATATGGAGAGGGCTTATAAGTAGGGATGTGATGGGTCCATGACCCTACCCGAGATCCACTCGGGGCCCTACCCTAAAATTAGGGTATGGGTCTTAATTTTTGGCCTCCCATGGGTAAGGGTAGGAGTATGGGTGCTTGGTCCTATCGAGGTAAGGGTAGGGTAAGGGTTCACTCTCTCAAATACCTGCACCCTACCCAAACCCTACCCATAGCCCATCAAAACTAAAATATATATTTTATTTTTAAAAAAAATTAAAATAAATATATATATAAACATATCCTTCCAATAGACTTCCAATAAAACTAAAACCCTCCCTCAGTTAGGAACCCTAGCCGCAAATCGCAATCACGTAAAAATATATTTATTTATATTTTGATGTATGAGACTTTTGGGATGTGCAAAAATTATGTATTTGTATGGAATGTACGTGATATTATGTGTGCTAATTGCAAAATTAATATATGAAATTGTGTTTAACGATTATATATACATGTGAAAATGTAAGCGGATTTATTTTTGTGTTGGACCCATTTTAGATCCTAGACCCTACCCAGACCCTATCGGACCCTACGGGTACGGGTAAGGGTCCTAAAAAAATTTACCCTATGGGTATGGGTAGGGTATGGGTCTACATCCAAAAGTTAGGGTATGGGTAAGGGTCTAGCCTTACCCTACCCAGACCCTACCCATTGCCATCCCTACTTATAAGGTTGTTAGCTGGTGTAAGCTTGGGTTCAGTGATCTGGATTTTGGGTTTGGGAAGCCTAAATGGATGGTTCCTACTGATGCGATTATCTCTTCTTTTCATAAAAATCTGATTATTTTGAGTGATTTTACTGATTCAAATGGTGACGGAGTTGAAGCATGGATTTTCCTGGAGGAGAAAGATATTAAAATTTTGGAGTCTAATTCTGATTTCCTTGCTCTTGCTTCTCCTTTTCAACGCATGTTGTGAATATTTTCGTATATTGTTTTGAAATTGAAAATGTGTGTTTTAACTGTTCGTTTTGCTCTTTCTATAGTGATCAACTGTTCATACTTCACAGTTCACACCATTTGTGATATTGTACAGTATATGAGATATTGTCCTACTTCATCCTTTTTTTTTTTTGTATCCATTTTGCACTTTTGCCAATACCTGACTTTAAACATTTATGTATAAGTAACAATTTTAAAAAGTTGATATTACGAAACTAAATGACTTGACGAATGTAACAAGATCCTAAATTACTATATTTGTTGATATTTTTAAATAATTAAACAAAGCCAAAGTGCGTGAAATATGTATTGAATAAAGTCAAAAGTTCATATGATACAACTAAAAACCGAACGAGGATTTTTTATACTTTTCATTACAACTTGGGTTGCCAAGCGAGTTGAGTTTTTAACTTGTAGAGTCGAGTTTGATAAGGATTATAGGTATTCAAGTATCGCTTGAGTTGGACTGAGCTTTTGAATTTCTTGTTCCGGATTGTTTTGTTAAGCATTTCACTTTTTTGAGCTCGACTAATGTAGGCTTAATTTCGAGCTCGACTCACGATTGTTGGTTTACATTTCAAGGTCATTCATAACCTCAAATAGAATGTAAACGAGTTTAGTTTGATATCGGGCTTTGCAATTTCAACTATTTTTAAGAGATTGAAGCAACAATTCTACTACCTAAACCAACATAGAGAGCTATACTAGGGGATACAAATCTATTGTAACGAACGCAATAAATCAACGAAGAGTTAAAGAACAATCGACACAAGAATTAACATGGTTCACTAACAATGTATAAGCAACGTCCACGAGCGAGAGGAGAAACGTTTTTATAAGGTTTACAAGAGAGTACAAATTTCAATATGGAGGCAGAAGTTAATTATAGGGTTTATATAGTACCCTACTAATTAACCTAAATAAATTGGCCTAAATCCGAAACTAAAAACATTCGATATTCTCCATCATGTAGTCTGCTACAGTAGTAGACAAAGTAACTATAGCCTTCAAAGTTGCCTTCCAACTAACAACAGAACCACCAAGAGTAAATACAGAACCAGTCATAGACCTTCTATTGTCAACATCTCCAGCAAAATCAGAATCAGAATAACAAGTAACTAAACATTGTGTATCATTCCCATAAATGAGACCAACTAACATCGACGTACTTCTAAGGTCACGAAGATCCTCGTCATAGCCGCTATTATTCCTTCCCGGGTTGCCCCATGAACCTACTAACAACACTACCAAGATGTGCAAGATCCGGTCTAGTGGAAACCATAGAATACATCAAAAAGGAAGGATGTGGAAGCTACATTGTATAGAGGGATGATATTGGTTCCCTCTTGTACCTAACAGAAAGTAAACCTGATATTGTATTCTCCGTAGGATTATGTGCAAGATTCCAAAGCAATCCAAAGGAGACTCATCTAAGGTTGTTAGAAGAATACTCGAGTATTTGGTGGGAACAAATGACTTGTGCTTGTGGTACCCCCAAAGGCACCTCTCTTGAGCTAGTAGGGTATACGAATGCGAATTATTTTGATCTCATGGGGCTCTAAAAGAAAAATTTCCGTGGCCTTATCCACATTATAATTGAAATACATTGCAAGCATCGGCTTGTTGTTCCCAACATTTGTATATACGTATTCACTGAAAGATTTTGGTGTTGTCTATGAAAGTGTTCCTATCATGTGTGACAACACTAGTGCTATCAATATTTCTACAAAATCTTGTTCAGCACTCTAAAACCAAGTACATTGAGATCAAACATCATTTTCTTAGGGATAATGTTCAGAAAGGCTTGGTTGAATTATTGTTTTGCAAGAGTGAAGATCAAATTGCTGATATCTTCACATAACCTTTTTGTAGATTGTCTTTTTGTAAGTTAAGAGTCTTATTAGGTTTAATTAAGTTTATGTAACTGTGTTGTTAGGAGTTAATAGGTTTAGGTATTTGGCTTCAGCTGTTTCCCTTGATGGTTAGATTAGTACTCTTTCATGTAAAATTCCATACATATATCTTTGCTTAATCCTTCAGGTTGTCATGTAGATGCTTTCTATATCTCCCAATATTAGAATGAATCGTTGCTTGAATGAAAGTGAAATCCCGCTAAGTTGCCTCGAACTAGGTGCGGGAGTTTCTTATACGAAACAACTAAGGATAACAACAATATTGCACCGATATGTTTTTGGGAAGTTGATTTTTTCCGAAAATTAAGTGAGTATCTTTACCTCTCGCAAATTGAGATATTATGTTGCGAGTTATATGTCCCAAAAAAAAGGCACCTCTAATGTACATATCTTGTACACACCTTTATTTTCGGTAGTTGGGGTATTTATGGAAAGCTATGATTACTTCCACATATTAGAATTGCTTTTTTGAAACTCAACCGATTCACTTCCATTATTATTCTCTCATGCATATATATATATATATATATATATATATATATATATATATATATATATATATATATATATATATACTACCTCCATTTCTCCATAAGTGCAGCTAATTCCTTATTTGGAATAGTCACAATAAGTGCAACCAAGCTCAAAATAGAAATAAAGTTTAATTTTATTACAAATATGTCACTAAAAAGTAAGAGGGGACCACTACTTTTTTATTTCACCACTTAAATTACCTTACTTTATTGCGGTCCCAACTTTTCTCTCTTTACATTCCTTGGTATTCCCCCACTTTCTACATGTTTCACTTATTGAGAAACAGAGGAAGTATATATTTTCTCCTTCTCTATGCAATCACTTCAAATTCACACTCGAAAAATCTCTCTCTCTCTCTCTCTTTGAAGCGGTTTCTCCAAGGTTCTCTATTTTTTCATCAATGGGGAAGAAATCTTTGGTTAGTACAAGAAAGAAATGAGGAAAATCAAGAAGTTCAGTTTAATGCCTCCCCCTCTCTAACGAAAACCCCCTCTATAAGTCCAGTTTAATATCCACCCTCTTCCACACTATCTCCGAATATCCTCCCCTACCACCCACACTCAAACCATCATCGCACCACAAAATTAACCTCCTCTACCACATAATCATCCTCCACCACCACAACCACAAAATTAACTGAAAATCAAACTGTGTCTGCTATTTTCCATAACCTAATTTCCACTGGGAAGGGTGAAGCTGTTCTTGAGGGGGAACATCAGAAGGATTTTGTTACTGCAACTATTAAAAGGGTTTTTGAAGATTTTTTTATGGAGGTTTCTTTTGAGAAGCACCAAAAGGAGGAAGAAGATCTGGTTGTTAGTTGTCACAAGGAAGGGTCACCATCTACCTCTACTAGGGCAAGGGGAAGGAGAGTCACCAGATCTGCTATAAAGAGGGAAACAATAGAAGTTTGTGAGGAACATTCTCCTGGTTCTGTTAGGGGGACCAAGAGAAATGGGATCCAGATAGACCAACCGCGCTGCAAAAGGTAAATATGTTGAAACTCATATTTCTATTGATTCAACTCCTATTATTGAAAGAAGTGTGTTGTCTAGATGTTCTACTAAGGATGGTTATTTTGATTTACTCTGCGTTATGTGAAGTGCGTTAATTATTGAAATTTTAATGTTGGATGCCTTTGTTTCAAGGGGTTAAGAATGCTTTTGTGGATGTTGTTAGGGAATCCTATGTTAATTTGAAACAATTGCCCGGTATGTCTTTGGGTTCATATGTGTTTGATTGTCAAGTTTTTTTTTGCCTGTATCTTGTGTGGCCTCTCGCTTAATATACATAGGGATGAGTTCCATAAGTATGCTGGGGATGGTTGGTCTACTATTGTTGGGGTAACAGCTGAGGAGATTTATAAGTTTTTATTTGTTGTTCCCTACTCCAACAAAGCTAGTTATCAATCTGCTAATTTGCGTAAACCTATTATGTTGGTCCTCCATTCCATTTGCAACGAAATATTAATTGAGAGCTTGGACCTCAACAAAGGGGGAACCAGTTTTGATAGTGCTATAATTGAGAGGTTGGACAACGAGGAGAAAACATTAGATAAAATGCATAAGGCGATTGAGGGTATGTCCAAATTCTACAAGTCTAAGGTCACTAAGCTTGAGAAGAAGGTGGTCGAGACCGAGTTGCTGGTTCTCTCCCTTCCATAGGTAAAGGCTCAACTTCCTACGGCTCGGGGTGCTACTTGGTTCTACTAATCCTCGTCTTCCACTGATTCTCGTCTTCTTGCTGATCCTATGGAGAGCATCAATATGATGATGAGGAAAATGAAGAAGGTGCTAATTCCTCTCACTCCTCCTCCAACAAAGAAGAAGAAGAAGAAGAAGATGATGATGATGATGCCTCAGAAGGAGAGGATGAAGAGGATGATGAGGAGTGATTGCTTTTTCCAGTATGTTTCCGCCCTTCCCCTTCGATAATTGTTTATGCATTCTTGTTTTCCCCCTTTTTATGTAATTTGGTTCTTGTTTGACTATGTTAGTTTCTATTTGGATAATTTGCATTTTGATTTATGGATTAAGTTGCATGCCTAACTTGATTTCATGCAAAGATGATGAATTTATTGGTAGTTGATGCTACTATTCTTGGATGAAGCGACAACTTATGCGCAATGATTCTTTCAGTGAGTAATTTTTAATAATGCCAAAAGGAGGAAAGTTAGTTTGAAATTGAAGCGCCTAAGTCTAGTATAGATTGAGTATGTCCTAGTGTAGTGTTAAAAAGGAGGTTAAGTTTTTCTTAGGAAACAGTTGAAATAGTAAACTGTTTAACCTTTTGAGTCTTGTGTCAAGTAGGCTATTTTAATGAGTATTTGAGCTTGGGTTGAAGTTATCTGTTTATACTAACTTGTTGGTTACGGAAACTTCAAAGAGTTTGTCATCATAAAAAAGGGGAAAATTTGTTGCATCCCCTAGGTTTTGAATGATGACAAATAGTTGTAGGGAACAATTGTTTTTTACTGGTGTTTATGAGCCACTAGGAAACGAGATGAGAAACAAAGCGCATCCCGATCGTGTATCTTGCTTGATCCAAAGACTATTTGCTATGCTATGATGTTTCTTATGTAGCAAATAGGTTCTTCGAAGACTTGAAGCTAGGAGGCCCTTTCGATGTTGTTCGAGGAAAAGACAAAGTATTACATTGTTGATTCAGGGGAAGCTTCAAGAATTGAAGTGCATGAAGATAGTATAGGATCTTTCTTTTGATTCATCTTAGGTCTTCATGTAATATTTGTGTATGATATTTTTAGTGGAATTTTTTGTGTTGTTCTTAATGTCAAATAGTAGGGTTTTGTATATGGGAACCAGTGGGTTACATATTCAAAACACTGCTAAGCAGGGTAATAGGTACCAGTTACTTTGCTGGGTGATTAAGCTGGCTGATTTAGAAAAATATTTATGAAAAACTATTTTTATACATACTCTTAAATAAAAAAATAAAAAGGTTTCTTAAGGGGAGTCTGTTCTCCTAGCTGACCTAAGGTTGGCTTAGAGCTAGGATGCATTGTTCTCGGTTTTTTGGCTCTTTATCGTCAATATACTGATTTACTTACCAAAAAAAAAAGGTTGACAACCATTAGAATCATAATTTAGTATTTTATTACCTTAAGCGTGTGTATATCTTAGATACTGTCTTTCCCTCATGAAAGATATTGGTCAAGATATACTTTCCTAACATAAGAAAATCATATCTTTGATATCTTGAGTTAGGGTATGCTCAAAGCTTTGACCTTGGTCTATAAATACTGAGTAATTATTCTACATCACCTTTGATGCTCTCCTAGATTTTATTGAGTAATTTTGAGGGCTTTCACAAAGAGAACAGCTGAACGTACAGTTTCCAAAAATAGAGTATCATTTCATAGAGCTTTACATTACTCTTTGTTTGATTTATAAGATAGCGTGATTTAAGACAAACTGATTGTATTGAATCATTAATAGAGGGGTTAGAAATTGGGTAGCGTTTGTGAGTTCATTAGCGAGTGCTTGTGAGTTCAAGTGCGAAGTAGCACACTAGAGTTAGTGTGGGTGTGTTGTTTCCCTGGAGTAAGGAAAACAGGAGAGTGCGAGAGTATTCTTACTTTTCAGATTTGATTAATAAGAAAACTAGCATAGGAGGATGTAGGCACTTGTTTTGCTGAACCTCGTTAAATTTGGTGTGTTCTTTACTGGTTTTGAGTTCTATTATCGCTGTCAGTAACCAGCTTAACTGGTTCCCCCTAAAATCGAAAGAATTTGGATTTAGTACCAATTCTTCTAAGTACTCAATTCACCCCCCCTTTTTTTAGTACATTGTAAACCTTCAATTGGTATAAGAGCGGGTTCTGGTAAATAGGGTAACACCTAGAGAAGTTGATCATGAGTACTCAAGAAATGAATGTTATGGGATACGACAACATGACTCCAAAATTCAATAGGAAAAACTATGCATGGTAGAAGAGCATATTGAGGAATATCATCATTGGTATTGATTACGAGTGTTGGTTAGTTGTAAAAAACGGAAAAAATGGTATTAATTACGAGTGTTGGTTTTAGATCTAAGGCACAAATAAATGGAGTTCCAAGTGAAAAAAGGGCAAGGATTATCTAAGCAGAGTTCCAGAACAGGAGCAAAGCTAATTAAAGCCTTGTTTTAAGAGAAATTACGAGTCAAGAGTTCCAGAGCAGGATCATCTTGAAGAGTACAGAAGTCTAGAAAATTAGGACTTTAATTTTCTAAGGTTTTTGTAACTACAGTGGAGCATGGAGTCTGACTGGAACACCGTCAAGATTTGAGTGGAACTTAGGTGTCTATGAGTCTACTCAGTTTGCGTCTAAATATGAATAATAATTAGTAATTAACTGAATTAATGGAGTCTAATAAGAGTCTAAATTGTTCATGCCATAATTCTAGGGAATTAGTTAGGTTTTTAGTTAAATAAATATATAGGTTCAAAACCTGGTAAGTTAAAGTGTTTTAAGGAATAAAATTTTTAGAAACAATTAAGGCATGTGTTCTAATTTAGTTAGTAGGCTAAAATGTAGGAGTCTTTAGCTGCAAGCATCTAAGAACGTGCAAGTTCCTATTACTGGGGAAAGTGGGCATCAAGGGTCTAAGGGCAGTTTAATTGAGTTCATTACTCAATATAAATAGCTAATCACTTGTCATAATTTGTAACAACGGTTGAGAATGAAAACAAGAGTTTAGAGTATAATTCTTTTAAGTGTATATCAGAGTTTCAGTTGTGTTCCTGTCCAGTTACTCTAAGTTCCAGTGTACTAGAGTTTTTTTAAAGAGTTCTAATTTTCATTGAACAAGAGGACTGAACTTGAGTGAGTTCAAACAGGTGTGAGAGTAAAGAGAAGAGTGTAGAGAGAGAAGAGCTTCAGCGGTAGAGTGAACTATTGATTGGGAGAGTAAGAGTTCCTAGTGGAACTTGAGGGTCCAAGTAATGTATAGGTTGTAATAGAGGTGTTGGCCTCTTATAAGAGTTGAGTTGTTCTTCCTATTGGGCCTAGGATATTTTTGTCATCAATATTCTCTCATGTCTTTGCATTCTTAAGTTTAGTTCTTTGAAATTCCGTAAAATAAAGTGCTAAGAGTTCCACACAATATTTCACCCCCCCTGCAATGTTCCATTCGAGTCAACGAGGAGATGGAGAGGCGCTGAGGAGAGAGAGAGGAGATAGCTCATCCATATGGATTTGTGTGGGAGGAAAAACATAACACTTGAAGACATGGCAATAACAATGCTTATTGCAAGCAAACTCCCAAGGAACTTCTACGTAGAAGTTGTCAACACGGCGTGCGACATCACCATTCGTATCATGATTAGACCAACCACTAATAAAACTCCCTATGAATTGCTTATGGAACTTAGGGAAGTTTGATGAAAGAAGCGATGAAGCTATGTTTCTTGTCTATGCTTCAGATAGTAAATTTTATAGAGTCTACAACAAGAAAACAATGTGTGTCGAGAAAAGTTTACATATTATTTTTGATGAATATGACAGTTTTATAGAGGTTGTAAATGATGATGTGCAGGAACAAGAAGATTTTGATATTGGACTAGTGAGACTAGATCCAGAAGAAGAATAGCAACCATCCAACAAACAACTACCATAAGTTTAAGAAAATCTACCTTCTGAAGAAGGCAAAATGACCAAGTTCCTGAAGACAATGCTGAAGTTCCTAACAGGCAAGAAAATGAAGGGAACTCCAGCAGAGAAGTTCAAGTTCCAACTGAAGGTGGATTTTTCAACCAAAACCATGGAGATATCAAAAGTCTTAGCCAACAGATTTGGTTATAAGTAATATTCAGAAAGGAACTCAGACCAGATCACATATGAGGCACTTCTGTGCTTACAATGCAAACCTATCCATTCTCGATCCTCGAAATCACTTTGAAGCACTTGAGGATGCTGACTGGATTTTAGCAATGTAAGATGAGCTCAACCAATTTAAGAGGAACAAGGTATGGCACCTTGAACCCAAGTCAGAACACCAGAAGGTAATAGGATTGAAATGGGTGTTCAGGAACAAGCTGGATGAGCATGGCACTATCGTCAAGAACAAGGCCAGGTTAGTAGTTAAAGGTTATAACTTACAAGAGTTATTGATTTTGACGAAACTTTTGCTCCAGTTGCTAGGTTAGAAGCTATAAGGATACTAATTGCTTTTACTTCTTACATGGGTTTTAAACTGTTTCAAATGGATGTTAAATGTGATTTTCTAAATGGTTATTTAAATGAAAATGTTTATGTGGAACAAACTCCTTGATTTGAAAACTCTAAAACGCCTAATCGTGTCTATAAGCTTGACAAAGTTCTTTACGGTTTGAAGCAAGCTCCTAGAGCATGGTATGAAAGGTTGTCCAAGTTCCTTTTGGAAAATGATTTTAAAAGGGGAAAAGTTGATAAAATATTGTTTTTGAAATCAAAATGATAAAATCTTCTTCTTGTTCAAATTTATGTGGATGACATTATATTTGGTGCTACTAATGAATTCTTGTGTGAGGAATTTGCTAATCTTATGAGCAGGTAATTCGAGATGAGTATGATGGGGGAACTCAACTTCTTTCTTGGTTTTTGCAAATCAAGCAAACTGAGAAAGGAATCTCCCTTCATCAACAAAAATATATCAAGGAACTTCTCAAGAAATATGGGATGAAATATTCAAAGATTAATCACGCTCCTATGGGAACTAACACCAAATTGGATAAAGATCCTAATGGGAAAAGTGTGAATCAAACTCAATATAGAGGACTGATTGGTTCTCAGTTAAATCTGATTGCTAGTAGACCACATGTTTCGTTTAGTGCCGGTGTATGTGCCAGGTTCCAAGCAAATCCAAAAGAATCTCATATAGTTGATGTCAAGAGGATATTGAGATACCTAAAAGGAACCACTGATGAGTTAACCTTGTTCTATCCTCAAAGTGACACATTTGAGTTGAAGGGATTTACTAATGTTGATTATGCAGGTGACTTAGTCAATAGAAAGAGCACCTCAGGTATGGTATAGTTCCTTGGAACTTGTTTAGTTTCTTGGAGTTCCAAGAAGCAAAACACGGTTACCTTATCCACAGAAGAGGCTGAATATGTAGCTGATGCTGCATGTTGTTCCGAAATGCTTTGGATAAAAGAACAACTAAGGGACTCTGATGTTTTGTATGATTTTGTTCCTATCTGCTGTGATAATACAAGTGTCATTTTCATATCAATGGCTAGTGCATCATTCACGTGTTAAGCATATTCACATTCGTCATCATTTCTTAAAAGACAATGCTGAGAAAGGCTTGATTAGGATATACTTTTGTCCAACTGAAAATCAAATTGTTAACATTTTAACTAAGCCTTTAAATAGGGACAAACATTAGAGGAGGCAAATCGAACTTGGAATGGTCAAGATGAGATAATTGCAAAAGGAACCCTCCAAGTAAATTTGTACATATTGTTAAGTTCGTAACTGGTTTTCTTATCATCACAATCGGAATGCGCAAGCATGTTCTTGGCGGAACTTAGTAGAATAACTCATTAATGTCTCATAATATTACCCATATCACACTGGAAAACTTCAAGTATACCACTTGGTGAAATTTGAGATACGTTGAAACTGCGCATGTTCCAGCCACATTAAATGAAAATCCAAAAAGATTTTTTGTGATTTTTATCTATTTATACTTTTATTTTTTATTTCCACATTAAATCAAAAATCTAAAAATATTATCTTTTGTCCTTTCATGTTCCTCCCATATTAGGTTCTGTGTTAATAGCGTAAGTTTTTCTATTAAAGCACTAAGGTAACACCACTTTTCGTCAAAAACCCCTCAAATTCCATCAAGTCTCATACCTCTCCAGAATGGAAACTGCCAACATAAAAACCCGCAAAACTCTCAACAACCTCCATCACAAATCACTCTCCAAAACCCCAAAACCTATGTTCTCCTTTGAACTCGAATTCTTTAAAACCTCAACCCTAATCTCAACCATGGAAACTCCGAAATCAATCCCAACACAAACTAATGTTCCTTTAACATCAGAAGCTCCTTTCACCGGCACCAAAACATCCACAACTTCAGTTGAACCAAACCCTACCCCAATAGATACCGATGTTCAACCCATATTTGTGGAACTCATCAACACCGTCTATCCATCACCACAACCACCATGTTCCGACCAAATTAACCCTCCTACCCAGAACCTTGATGTTCTATCAGGCTCAGAGCCACCATCATCTTCCCGAATTTCAAGAAAGCGCAAGCAAATAGGTATCTTCCTGGGTTTGCCCTAAATCTGGTGTGGTGCAATACAATAAAGTACCGGGAGTTATTGGAGTGCAATACAAAAATGGGTTTATCTGCTGAGTGAGATCTCAAATCATTCTATTTATCCTAAAGCTCTTGATGTGTTTTGTGAAAATTTTCATTTTCATAAGGGTACCATTTCTAGTTAAGTGAATAGAATTCCATTTAGTTTTGATGTTGAGTTCCTCTTGGATCTTTCCAAAGTTTCGAATGAAGGTTACGAAAATTATTTTAAGGGGAAGTACAACTTAAAATTTGGTATGGAATCCAAGAATGATATCCTTGTTGCTTTTGGTGGAAAGGCTGGGATCAACAAGATTGACCATAATGTTTTCACGGCCTTTAACAAGCTTCTGTACAATATTGTTAGGAGAGTTGTTTTGCTAAGAACACACAAAAGGAGCGAGGCAACATTGTTGGATTGTGTAGTGATTTACTACTTGTCTAACAAGCTACAGGTAAATTTTTCCTGCCTTGATGGTGGCTCGCTTGGAACACAATATTCCAAGTGGTTACAAGGTGGGGTATGGAACTGTTCTTACAGCAATGTTCCAAGGCCCTGCAAGTTCCTTTTTGGAGTCTTAAACTCCATTGGAGATGAAAAGAGAAAACTACCTCCAAAAAATCCACATTGGTATATCTGGATTTAGTTGTTGGGGGACATACAATGTGGTTGTCCTATGTTTTAAAAGAAGAGAGACTGAAGAAGGAAGAGGAATAAAAAGAAGACAATGAAGAGAAGAAAGAAAAAAGAAGGATCGAGAAAAAGAAAGACGCTTTCTGTTTTGCCTCGTGTGAAGGATGAGGATGTTCTAGTTATCGGATTAAATCAAGAGGAGGTAGAGGAACCTAAAGATGAACCAGTCTATGTCCATGTTTCTACTACAAAGGGTGATGGGAGTTCATCTGGAACTCAAGGGCTGGAAAAAGAGGTTAAGGCTCTATATGAAGAGTTGTTCGAAGTGAAGAGTTTGCAGCAGGAACTGCAAGGCCATATGATCTCAATGGAACTCACTATGAAGACCATTGTGTCCACTATACAACAAAACAAAGAAGAGATCCTCCAAGCTAGACAAAGCATTACAACAGAGGAGGTGACTGAAGAAGAAGTTCCTAGCCTACCCTAGCCTGCCATCACCTAGCCTAACCCTTTTTTCTTCCTTCTTGTGTAACCCGAATGATGTTGTATTATTGTCATTTTGCTCTCTTTTCTTTTCATTTTCATTTTCATTTCCTTTTGTAATTCTAATCTTAGAAATGGGAATGAAACTTATGTTTTTTTCTATACACTTTGCACAATGGAACAATGTCTCTTTATATTTTTCTCTTATAATTCTAACTGTAACTTGATGGCTAATATTCTGAGATTGCAGCTTGAGAATTTTACTTTGTCTCTAACCATGTTCTGAACAATTAACATGTTTAATGGTGCTGTGATGATTAAAATTATCTTACTGGAACTTACGTATGTTTGATGATGCCAAAAGGGGGAAGAATTAAAGCAAACGTCTCTTTCTCTTTTTTGCACAAGTTTCCAGAAGTTTATTCTCATGAGTTCCAATAATCTCAAGTCAGTCAAGTTCAGTTTCATAGTTGTAAATACTTAGTTTTTGTTTTCAATATTTTTGTAGTATGTTTGTAAAAAACTTTGCTAACACTTAGTTTAGTTTATGTTCCTAGTATGTTTTCTAATTTTTGTATTTTTTTTTGTGCAAGTTTATTTGCCTTGTTTGTCATCATCAAAAGAGAGAAATTGTTAATCTATGAGTTTTGATGATGACTTGGACACAAACATACTTGCCTAATAAACATTTGAGTTCCTATGAGGTTTAACTGGTTCTTAAGGGCTTAAAAGCTGCTGGAAGGAACTTATGGAGTAAGAAGCTTTTAAGTCACAAATAAGTGAAGTTCCAAGTGAAAGAAGGTCAAGGACTATATAAACAAGGAATCAAGCCAATGTCAAGGAGTTCCAAAGCAGGAATTACTTGATGGAACAAGGGATGATACAAGTTGAGTTCCAGAGCCGGAGCAAAGCTAATTAAAGCCAAGTTTCAAAGAGAAGTTATGAGTAAAGAGTTCCAGAGCAGGAGCATCTTGAAGAGTACAAAAGTCTAGAAAATTAGGAGTTTTTATTAGTACACTGGAGTATGGAGTCTGACTGGAACACGAGTCAAGTTTCGAGTGAAACTTAGGTGTCTATGAGTCTACTCAGTTTGTGTCTAAACATGAATCATAATTAGTAATTAACGAATTAATGGAGTCTAATAAGAGTATAAATTGTTCATGCCATAATTCTAGGGAATTAGTTAGGTTTTTAATAAAATAAATATCTAGGTTCAAAACCAGGTTAGTTAGAGTGTTTTAAGGAATAAAATTTTCAGAAACAATAAGGCATGTGTTCTAATTCAGTTAGTGGACTAAAATGTAGGAGTCTTTAGTTGCAAGCATATAAGAACGTGTAAGTTCCAATTAGGGAAAGTGGGCGTTATTTGGTTAAGTGGACATCAAGGGTCTAAGGGTTGTTTAATGGAGCTCATTACTTAATATAAATAGCTAATCACTTGTCATTATTTGTGAGAGTTCCAGTTGTGTTCCTGTCCAGTTCTTCTAAGTTCTAGTGTACAAGAGTATTTCAAAAGAGTTGTAATTTTCATAGTACAAGGGGAGTGAACTTGAGTGAGTTCAGACAGTGTGTGAGAGTAAAGATAAGAGAGTAGAGAGAGAAGAGCTTCAGCAGTTAGAGGGAACTGTTTATTGGGAGTGTAAAAGTTCCTAGTAGAACTTAAGGATCCGAGTATATAATAGGTTGTAACGGAGAGGTGTTGGCCTATTATAAAAGTGGAGTTGTTCTTCATATTAGGCCTAGGAAGTTTTTCTCGCTCATAAATATTCTCTCGTGTCTTTGTATTCTTAACTTTAATTCTTTAAAATTCTGCAGAAAGTGCTAAGGATCCAACATAACAATTCACCCCCCTCTTGCACGAGTCAACAAGATTGCCCACGCTTCGTATCTTTGCTTAAAAAGATGGCCACGTGTAGGACGCACTCTAGTCTTCTGGTAGGAACAAGATAGCAATGCCATGCTTGGGTAGGTTTACTTATGACTAAGTTCCAACACTATCGCTCAATAAGCTTTTTGGAGGGACAAAGCGGAACCATGCATATGCAAAACTCTAATGTTATTCAAAAGCATAAAACAAGTATGAAGCATATTTTTCGAGTTTTACCCACTCGTTAAAAACTAATTTTAAATCCTCCCCAATGGAGTCGCCAAATTGTAGGCGTCTTTTTATTGCCTACGCAGGATGAGTGTGTATATGACTACCTCATTGTAAATGTATTGTTTTGAAATACGTTTGAAAATGAACAAGTCGCCAACAAGTCTTTAAAGGAACACTCATAAACTTAATTGGATATTGAAAAATCTTAGGGACAACTTAGGGACTTATCCAATGTAGCTTTCCCCATCATGAATCCATAATTAATCAATGAACCAAAGATTGAGTTCGAGGGTGAGGGTACGAATATGATTAGGAATCAAATTCACCCATTATTGGCCTCTACTTAATACGATGCATTTCGAGTATTATGCAATTAAACAACCACACAATATGTCTATGCAATATAAAAATTAATCTATGCCGGTTCATTAAGCACACACAAGACTAATATTTGGTGACATGTTATTTAAGCAATCAAATTACAGGGAACCTAGTCCAATTGTCCAATTTATTTGAATTTAGCGTTAGAACATTTATTTAGGTATTTGATTAGCAGGATGAAACAGGCGCGGTGATGAAAACATTAAATCATACAGGCATGCATATGAATAATAATGATATAGAATATAAAGAAAAAAAAAGAGATTTAGAGAAGAATGTACAAGAGAGCGTTAATTCCTCTAATGGTTTACATCAAGACAAATAGATTGTTGGTTGTAGGCGTGTTTTTATTTCGTCTACGCGGTGTGAGCGCGTATTATATTTGACTACACCATTGTAAAGGTTTTGTTGAAAATTGCTTTGAAAGAAGTCGCCAACAATTCTTTTTAGGAAGAATCATAAACCTAATTGGATATGGGAAAACCGTAGGGACAAATTATCCAATGTAGATTTCCCCGTCTTGAATCCATAGATGGTCAAAATGAACCAAAGATTGAGTTCGGGGGTGAGGGTATGAATATAGTCATAATGAACCACATTCGCCCAAAGTTGGCCTCTACTAAATATCGATTCATTACAGATTTTATGCCAAAGAATAATCATATAATATTTTAAACACCCTAAAAATATTTTAGTCTAGGTTGGTTCAGGAAACACATAAAAGACTAATTTTAGTGATATGTTATTTAGGCAATCAATATTACAGGGAACCTAGCAGGTTGTCCAAATTAATCTGATTAATATTGGAACAGTTCTTTAGGTCTTGATTAACAATAAATAACATGTGAGGTGATAAAATCAATAAGCTGGACAATCATATAATAGGCATAGAATGATCAGGCAAGTATCTAATATATGAAAAATAAATAAAAGGAAAAGGAGAGGTTAGAATATACAGTAGAACGATTTTATACCAAAGATCTACATCATGAAACAAATGATTAGTAACTTCAATATAAAAATAATTGATTCAAGGATCCTCAGGTATTATACCTATGCGGCTTAGATTGAGGAGCGCAACGATCTTTAGGCGAATCAATCGTGGAACCAAGAACGCAGTATGAAAGAATTGATTGAAAGTATTGAAAGTATTTGAGTGTTTGAAGTATTCGAAGTGTATTTCAGAGTATTCGAGAGAATTTGTGTGCGTAAAATAATAATATTGAAAAGCCGTCAGTAATTCAGGAAAATACGGGTATTTATAGGAAAAAAGAAACTTGCGGTCCACGCAAGCCTACGTGGCAGGCGCAGTGCCACCCGTCAGGCGCACATTGGTGTGTCTGACGCAGCCAGCTCAATATGTGTAAACGCATTTTGAAAAGATAGAAAAGTATGTTGCGTCTCACACAAGACTTGCGTCTGACGCAGGACTCTGTGTGAGTCACAAAATCTACGTGTCAGGCGCTCATTGGCTCGCCTGACGCGTTCTGGCCTATGTGCTGGACGCACGTGGCGCGCTGAGCGCAGCCCCCGCGTCCGGCGCATATTCTTTAATATTCGAGCATATTCCATTGCGCGTCTTTCGAAGATACTTTTTTATCCCTATAATTCCGGAGATGGAATTTTGCGGATTAAAAATCTGATTTATTTATCAAACATAATAAAATATTTATGAAAAATATCCATTAAAATAATAAATATTTGATTGGGCTTTTGAAATGGATTTAAAATATTTTATGGGCTTGAAATACAATTAATCATCATGAACAATTAATTGGGCTTTAGAATATCATTTCGAAACACATTTTAGAATGGTTCTTTAGATTGCTCTTCCGTGGAGTCGCACCAACTAATGCCGCGGTATGTTTCATCATTGGATCCTTAAATGGGGAGACACAATTATGTGTCTACAGATGCCCCCACTTTGACTGAGGTTCAGGAAACCGATAGTCAAAGTATACGGTGTCGGGACGGAGAACGATTCTAAACGCTCTGCAGTTTAGAACTGATCTATAACCGCCGGTCTCTGCAAAACAAAGTTAGTATGCAGGACAATAACTACAAGCAATCTGATTACCTGCAGAAGAAGATGTTAGCAGATAGGTGCAAATAACTCACATAAGCACACAGTGATGCAATGATGCAAACTTTGACTCTCTAAGGATGCATGAGACGCAATGCAAGGATTAAGGTTATGCAAAGCTAATGGATGACACGTCATGCAAGGTCAGGGTTATCCAGGACTAGAATGTATGAAATGCAATGCAAGGTCAGGGATTTGCAAGGCTGCAAGATGGATAGCATGATAGAATGATAGACTGATTTGAAATGCATAGAATGATTTTCGAAAATCGTTTTTAGTAAATGATCGGGGTTCGTAAACGAGGTCCGCGGATTACAACTTTTCGGGAGTTTGATTTGAATTGGAGGAACCACCACACATAGGAAGCCCCCACTTTGGGTGAGCTTGCCTTGAATTAGGAATTATGAGCCTTGATTGAAATTGTATTTGATCTGATGTTGAAATGTAGTTGATCGGATATTGAAATGTAGTTGCTATGTCTTGAACAATGAAAGTTTTCACTAGGGATTCTTCTTTGGGAAATTGATATGGGCAAAGTCAGGTATCGCCAGAGACCATGGAATTGTTGGAAAGTCCTTCGGGGACAAGGAGAGCTTGAATTGAAAAATAAAAGGTTTAAATTCGTGACTCAAATGAATGTAGATGGGAAAAGGCTTTAACGAGGCTAGGTTCGGACTCGAGTCTATGTCGGGATCTAGAAAGAGATTATGCTCCTAAATTCTAGAAAGTCAAATCATTAGACCATGACTAATTTATTTTAGGAATAATTATTTTAAATAAGTCAACCTTTGCGTGGTCTTCCAATTTCAAGTCTAACTTTTGATTATCTCTGATTGAGTTAGGCTTGTAGGGCTATTTTCTTCTATTGAGTTGTAACCTGTTTGTGACCTATTTAGTAGGTTACATGTGCCACGTGTCGCCATATGATTGGTTTGCTATTTTTTTTTGTTTTATTTTCTCTCTACTCATCTTTCTCTTTCCTCTCCCTTAGGACCACCCCACACCCACCCCCCCCCCTCCCCCCCCTCCCCTCGCACCCCCACCGCCAGCGTCCCCCCACCAGCGGCGTCCCCTCACCCCCACTCCTCCCCTCCCCCGCCCTGCTTGTGTTTCCACCAAGACAGCACCTCCCTCCCCCCTCCCCCACCTCCCCACCGGCACCCCCTCCCCCTCCTCCACCAGCACCCCCTCACTCTCGCCCGGCGTACTCGTCCCCGTCCTCCTCCCTCACTCTCGCCGGCAGCCCGCAATCGTAGTCCTTCAAATCGGCGCGGCGGCTTCTTCGATTCTCCGTTTGGGAATGATTTCCCGGCCCACCTCGACCTATGCCGCCTCCTCCGTTTCTTTACGGGCGTAAACGAGGGTGGGAGAGGGGGAGGCGCGGGATTCGATTCGAAGGGGTGGGGGAGGGGGAGGCGCGGTCGAAGGGGTGGGGGAGGGGGGAGCGATTTTCCGGCGGGGAGGGGGAGGGGGAGGCGCGGTCGAAGGGGTAGGGGAGGGGGAGCGATTTTCCCGGCGGGGAGGGGGAGGGGAAGGCGCGAATCGAAGGGGGACGGGGAGGGGTGGTGGGGTTGGTGTTGTTGTGGGTGGGGTGGGGATGGTGTTGTTGTGGGTTAATGGGTGGTTTTCAGTTTTTGGGTGGGTTAATGGGTGGGTTTTCAGTTTTGGGTAGGTTAATGGGTGGGTTTTCATTTTTTGGGTGGGTTAATGGGTGGGTTAATTGGTAAACTTTTTTATTTACCAATTTATCAGGTTACCGGTCATTTATCCTAATTAAAGTTAATGGTGCTACAAATTTGACTTGATTAGGAATAATCAAAAGTTAGACTTGAAATTGGAAGAACACGCAAAGGTTGACTTAATTAAAACAATTTTTCCTTTATTTTATTAAAGTGGTCGGACCTCGAGATGAGGATTCCTACGTATCCTTGCGGAATCAGACCATTCGTAGTTCCAGATCTGCTTTTTTTTGTCATTATAATTTTTTTTGTGCCCTAACTTTTGCCTAGGCCGCCCTTTCGGGTTTTCAACTTAGCGGGCTTGGACATACCTTGGAGAAGGAGTTAGGGTTGATGAAAGAATTATGAATTTGGATTATATGGATTAAAGGTTTGATGAATCGAAGGGATTTGAATGAGGGGTAGAACTTGTGTGCAAGCCCCCTAGCTTGACTTTTATTTGCCTTTGGCTCTTTCTTTTTGAATCTTTTCTTTTTTTCCTGTGCGTTTTTGCTTTTTTCATTTTTTTTGCACTTTGAATTTTTTTCTCTATTTTATTTTGCCTGGCATTGATTTTTTTTTTGTAGTGAGGCTTGCACACAAGTTTGGTTTAGGGTACTGGAAGGCTTGAAGGATATTTGTGGAGCTTTCATTTTGAAAGGATTATTTGGCTAATAGAGATGATGGTTTATGGATGATGGAGGAAAGAGGTGATAACTCCTGATCCAAAGTATGTCCCTTTTTTTCATTTTTCTCTTTTTTTTTCAGATCTCTTATTGTTATTATTAGTCAAGTTATTAGGTGATTTAAGTTTCATCATTGAATTAGAAGCATAAATAAAATGATGGAAGGCCAATGAAAATGAAAAGAAAAATAAAATGAAATGAAAATGGAAAGGCTATGAGAAATTAAGACCTATAGTGACATAAACTCAATGGAAAAGGACAAAAATGGCTCAGGGTAAGGACTCTCTGACTCATCCTAAGAAACCATAAATAAAAGACTAAGCCTGTTGAATTGTTGATGCACTACGCAAAAGGGTTAAATGCTGGTGATGCTGATTCTCGTTGTAGCGGGCATTAGAAGTCTGTTGTCATTGACCATGTTTCGCAGCGCATTGATGGTATTTGATATTAGATGTCAGATGTGCATTGTTCTGTTGGAATTCACGGTAGAAATGTAGGTTGCACCTTTTGAATTATCTTTTAGGTGCAAGGTTCAGAGTAGACCCTATGGAATTGATCGTGCCTCTAATGTGAAGGCGGTAGACCCTATGGAAGTGATCGCACCTCTATTGTGAAGGTGGTCAAAAGTAATCTTCATGACTCTAAATGAAGTCGGGGTGATGATAGTGCGCTTGATGAGCTTTAGAGTGGGCTCAATTTTTTGTTTCTCCATTAGGCGCTCCTAAGTTGTAATCTCTCGACCGGTCTTGAACAGAAATCGAATGGACCTCGTGAATTTTAAGAAATAATGTTTTCGAAATGAGAAATGGAGATGATAAATGGAAATAGGAGATGAGAAATGAGAAGTGGAAATGGAAATGGGGAATGAAAATGGGAAATGAACATGGAAAATGATCTTGAAATGGAAATGGAAATAGTTATGGGTTTTGGACTAGTATGGACTTGACCATGATGGAGACATGGGCTTAACTATATGCAAATGCGGTACATGAACTGGACCGGACTATGCAAGAGACCGGACTCCACGATTGGGTTTAGGAGAGACTAGACTTTGAACTTACGGGTGAGCAAGTAGGCTAAACTTTAAGGAAGACTGAACAATAAGGGAGACTAGACTCTTAACTTAAGGCAAGCAGGCTAGGCAACTAGACTTTGAACTTACGGGTGAGCAAGCAGGCTAGACGACTAGACTTCGAAACTTACATTAGACTGAGCAGGCTAGACTCAAAAATTGCCTATGTGGACTTAAGGAATGCTAGACCTTGAACTTACGGGTGAGCAAGCAGGCTAGACACAAAAATTGCCTATGGACTTAGGGAATGCTAGACCTTGAACTTACGGGTGAGCAAGCAGGCTAGACACAAAAATTACCTATAGACTTAAGGAATGCTAGACCTTTAACTTACGGGTGAGCAAGCATGCTAGACTTTAAGGGATGAACTTTTATAGTCCTAAGACTGAATTTTTATAGTCCGAAGACTGACTAGGGCTTACATGGAGATGCAAACTAGACCTAGGATATGAATTGACACATAGGTTTGACTTGGACTGGGAGATGCACATGGGCTTGACATTGGAGATGGAATAGGATTGGACTTAGAATGGAATAGACTAGGATTAGACTTGGACTGGGCTTGACATAGACAAAGGTTCACATAGAGATGCACATGGGCCTACCTTTGACTTGAACTAGACTTATATGGGCCTAAGATGGACTCTAATGCTGCAAGTGAATTGGATTTGGTTGATTGGATTGGATTGGATTGAAGGTGTTTAGACTGTGCTTAGAATTTTCGAAATTTGTTTTTGAAAGGAACCCCTTGTTTTTATCTTTTGTTAGGAAAAGATGATGAATTAATTTTGATAAATTTTTTTTGAAATGTCGTGGTACGATGATGATTAGTAAATATTTTTTGAAAAAGGTAGAATAGAATAGGATGTAGGATTGATTTTGAAAAATGTAACTTTTGAAATTGATGAATATGGTAAGGTAAGATTGACAGGGATAGCAGGGAGAAGGTGAGAAGAGGTAGACATGCATGACAACTCTAACTTCACAATGACCACTTTTTTTTTCTGGATGCACTTTTTTAAGGACAGACTAGACTTGCATGAAAAGACTGATTTTATTTTAATTAGGTGAGACTCCTAGAATGACCAAACTACGCGAATGTAGACAGACAGACGCACATAGGACAGAACGTAGTATCGACAATTACGACAGCTAAATTGACGAAAAGCGTGCGATGCACAGACTGCGTGCCGCGCAGCATTACTGCGCGCGGTGCACAGCCGTACGTCTGGCACGGGAATGGTGCGCCAGGCGCAACTTAATGCGCTTGGCGCACTACTCCCCGACACGTTTTTAGGGGATTTAGGCGACGAATTGGTCGATTGATGAATTTTTCTTGTTTTTAGACGCGGTTTTAGGAACGACGCATAATAATGACAATTTGACAGAATAATAGCAGGCTAGAATTGCAATCACAGGCAAATGTCATATAACATGGATGCAAAAGTTTCAACCTAAAGTCCAGTTCTATGTTTGAAACTATTAGTCAGGTTTAGGTTCAGTCTGAAAAGGGCCCATGACTAAGAGATTGATCCCACGCTTCGTACCCCTGCTTAAAGAGGTGGCCACGTGTAAGACGCACTCCAGTCTCAAGTCAGGAACAAGAGAACAATGCCATGGTTGGGTAGATTTGCTTATGACTAAGATCCAACACTATCGCTCAGGAAGATTTTTGGAAGGACAAAGCGCAAATCCCCCGGGGGTGACCTCACACATAGAACATGTGCTAATGAGGCAAGGTAGATTGTCCTTATGGTGGCTGAACAATGGCCATGCATATGTAAAACAGTATATTATTCAAAGGCATAAAAATGAGAATGAATCGTATTTTTCGAGTTTCACCCACTCATTTATAAAAATTAATTTTTAAAATCCTCACCAGTGAAGTCGCCAAATTGTAGGCGTGTTTTTATTTCGCCTACGCGGTGTGAGCGCGTATTATATTTGACTACCCCATTGTAAAGGTTTTATTGAAAATTGTTTTGAAAGAAGTCGCCAACAATTCTTTTTAGGAAGAATCATAAACCTAATTGGATATGGAAAAACCGTAGGGACAAATTATCCAATGTAGATTTCCCCAACTTGACTCCATAGATGGTCAAAATGAACCAAAGATTGAGTTCGGGGGTGAGGGTACGAATATAGTCATAATGAACCACATTCGCCCAAAGTTGGCCTCTACTAAATATCGATTCATTACAGATTTTATGCCAAAGAAAAATCATATAATATTTTAAATACCCTAAAAATATTTTAGTCTAGGTTGGTTCAGGAAACACATAAAAGACTAATTTTAGTGATATGTTATTTAGGCAATCAATATTACAGGGAACCTAGCCGGTTGTCCAAATTAATTTGATTAATATTAGAATAGTTCTTTAGGTCTTGATTAACAATAAATAACATGTGAGGTGATAAAAGCAATAAGCAGGACAATCATAAAATAGGCATAGAATGATCAGGCAAGTATGTAATATATGAAAAATAAATAAAAGGAAAAGGAGAGGTTAGAATATACAGTAGAACGATTTTATACCAAAGATCTACATCATGAAACAAATGATTAGTAACTTCAATATAAAAATAATTGATTCAAGGATCCTCAGGTATTATACCTATGCGGCTTAGATTGAGGAGCGCAACGATCTTTAGGCGAATCAATCGTGGAACCAAGAACGCAGTATGAAAGAATTTATTGAAAGTATTGAAAGTATTTGAGTGTTTGAGTGTTTGAAGTATTCAAAGTGTATTTTGGAGTATTCGAAAGAATTTGTGTGCGTAAAATAATAATATTGAAAAGTCGTCCGTAATTCAGGAAAATACGGGTATTTATAGGAAAAAAGAAACTTGCGCTCCACGCAAGCCTTGCGCCAGGCGCAAGCCTACGTGGCAGGCGCAGTGACACGCGTCAGGTGCACATTGGTGTGCCTGACGCAGCCAGCCCAATCAGAGATGCACATGTGTAAACGCGTTTTGAAAAGATAGAAAAGTATGTTGCGTCTCACACAAGACTTGCGTCTGACGCAGGACTCTGTGTGAGTCACAAAATCTACGTGTCAGGTGCTCATTGGCTCGCTTGACGTGTTCTGGCCTATGTGCTGGACGCACGTGGCGCGCTGAGCGCAGCCCCCGCGTCCGGTGCATATTCTGGAATATTCGAGCATATTCCATTGAGCGTCTTTCGAAGATACTTTTTTATCCCTAAAATTTTGGAGATGGAATTTTGCGGATTAGAAATCTGATTTATTTATCAAACATAATAAAATATTTATGAAAAATATCCATTAAAATAATAAATATTTGATTAGGCTTTTAAAATGGATTTAAAACATTTATGGGCTTGAAATACAATTAATCATCATGAACAATTAATTGGGCTTTAGAATATCATTTCGAAACACATTTTAGAATGGTTCTTTAGATTGCTCTTCCGGTGAGTCGCGCCAACTAATGCCGCGGTATGTTTCATCATTGGATCCTTAAATGGGGAGACACGATTATGTGTCTACATTGGTAAAATAAGAATTAAATTGAAATTGACCCTCGGTAATTATACCTTTGTCTCGTGGGTCTTATGTAACGATATGCAGGAGGAGAAATCTTAAATCTTTAATGGAGATCAAATGGAAATTGATGGAGTTTGAATGTGTTTCATAGTATGAGAGAGTATGTAAGTGTGTTGTCAAGTGTATTCGAAAGTAAGAAATTCGTATAAAAAAACGTTGGTCAAACCAAGAGTACTTATAGGAGAAAAAACCCAAAATTCACTCGGAGAAGATAATTAGGACCATGTGTCTGACGCACGGAGCGTGCGCTCCGTGCATGGGAGCGCACAGGCCATGCGTCCAGCGCATGGTTTGTGCATTAGTGCAAATTTCAATGCGTTTCTTCGTTTTTGTAAACTGCCTCTGTGTCGCGTACACGCATGCTAGTGCTCTTGACACAACATAGATCTAAGCGGTTTTCGTTAGTTTAAATATTCCTTTTTATCTTTGATGAAAGTTTTATCCTTTGAATTCCGATATCAGCTATTTTTCGAAAAAAAAAATCTGATTTTTGAAATATCTGTGAATTTTAGGAATATATTTATTAATTATCAAGAATAATTAATATTTACTGAAAATACAATTAAGTATGTAATACCCTTAAATTTTTAACTCAGTTTATTTATTAGTAATTTTGACTATTAACTAAAAAGTGACTGTACTTTTTATGAAATAATGAAGATTAAAGGTATTTGGTAGAATGTATATTTAAGTGAGTTTCTAAAGTAATAATTATTTTGAATTAACTTATCGTGTAAATGACTTTGGATACCCTTAAACTTTTAACTCAGTTTATTTAATAGTAATTTTGACTATCAACTAAAAAGTGACTGTACTCCGAATTTATAATCGCATTCTATTAATTACGAATGAGGTTTATAATGTTATTTGCATCGATTTAAAATGAGTTTAATTTTATAAATATATGTATTAATTTTATAATGTTATTTTTGAGATTAATTATGAACAAAAACCTGAATTTTACCTAAAGAGTATGTATTTACTCAAATGTCATTTATCACTTAAAGGATTAATTTAATACTATCATTTTGTCCCGTCCACTCTTCTTCTTCCTTCCTTTGCATTATACGTGTAATCATGAAAGTGGAAACCATAGTTTTGTCTCCAAAAACTACCAACTCCTTCCATTGATTTTCGCATCCACCAAATTCTTACATGGTTTTTCTCATTAAACCATTTGCAAAGCTCATGGTTTTATCACTATTGATGGCCAATAAATAGCCATGGATGCTCACTCAAAACTCAAGCCAAATCCTAAGTTCGACTAGTAAGTTTGGGTAACAATAAGTCATTTAGAGAGAAATGATCAACTTGAGATCAAATTTGGAGATTGTGTTTGGCTAATTGGAATTTGGCCATTTAAAGCGATACACGTGAAACGGCCTAAAATCAATTCGAAGATCATAATTACCAATCTAATTATGTCAAATTATATATGACTGATCCATTTGAAGATGGAGAACACATTTTTAAAATGTAAGATGGATCATCATACAATTTAACTTAGTTAGATTTGCAATTTTTCCTCTTAAATGAGATTGAGTCATTTAATTCATATACTATGATATATTGGGCCCAACATGCAAAATTTGTAACATTGGTTGCTCATTTTATTTTAAAAGAGTTGTGGAATTATTTATCAAAATTATGCATAAACATCTCCATATTTTAGTAATTGAGTGATGTAGTAACTATTTACAAAGAAATTTATTATTACAACAAAATGTACAAAATCTATGATCTATACAAATCTTCAATCTTGATCTTCACCATGATGCTCCTTGATGTTCATCCTCTTGAATGGGCTTTGAAATTCATGTTTACTTGTAAACTTGTGAAAAATTAGAGATTAATTAACCTCTTTGATTTGATTTTTAATGATGACTTTTATTGGTTTTTATGTACATAATAAAAATGAACAATTTTAAGAAAAAAAAAATTTATTTCATGGCTTTTAATTAACATTTTCGCATAAAGAAAAAAAATCTAAAACTTGAGTTAATTGTAAAAAGCGTTAAATTGAGCATGTGATACATATATGGATAGGTAAGTGAATTATTTATGTTGTGTAAAAAGTTCATAAGCTTTTACTGAAAACTCGAATTATGGTGAATTTTATGCTAAAACCGGTCAAAACAGGACCTTTATCCAATTTATTCTTTGAAATCCAACTTGCTGAAATTATTTTGAAGTGAATTTTGGTATGAACATTCTAGACACTTTGAAGAACTAGACTAGAAATTATCACTTGAATTGGACACTTTTAAGACCCTTTTTTATTTATTTTCTTAACTGAAGAGAGAATCAATTTTCTGGAATTCAGTGATTTACATGAACGTTTTTGTAAAAATAATATAAAATTGTATAAAATTTATATGAACATGATTTTTATATTTTTGGAAAGCTACTGATGTTTTCTTAAAATTTGATGTTTTTAGTTTTCTCTAAATGAATTTATTTTAAATTTTATTAACAAGACAAGCTTATGTGGTACTGGACAAAATCAGTTTTGCATAACAAAGTTGTATGATTTTTATTTATTTATACAAAATTCGTTTTTTAGAAATTCCAAAACCCAGTTGCTGGACACATCTTGCACATCATATGAAAAATACTATATCCTATCAACTATTTAGTTAATGCAGACGAAAAATGAAATAAAGTACCAAATTAAAACTGATTATAATTACAGCATCACATTTTATTTTATGGAGAGTTTTATGCACAACTCTACTTGAATTTTTTTATGAAAACATGTTTTTTTTTGTGATGAACAACAACTTGATTAAGAAAAATCACATAAAAACATTGTTTCCTAAGAGTCTTCCCGTTAGAGTTGACTATTCTAGGTGGGGTGATTTAAGGTTGGGAATCTATTAGGACTTTCACATACCCAAATCACTCCAAAAATTAAAAACATGATAAGAAGAAACAAGGAGAAATTTAGTATGTGATTAAGAAGATAATCAAGAAAATAACAAGAGCCTCAACTTTACCTTGCTAGCTCAATGATGCACTTCCTTTTGCAAAGCTTTCTACCTTTTTTTGTGATTTTCTTAATTTCTAAGTGAGTTTCTAAATCCACTTAATTACTAACTTAAACCCTTTTTTGTGTTTTTCTTTTGATGAACTTCTTTACTTACTAATTACTTTCCTAACTTTTACTTTCTTTTTCTTGAATGAGATTTTTAGAGGAAGGAAGTAGTAGAGAAGATGAGAGTAGTATTGAGAGAAGTTGTGAAATTAAGTTAATTTTAGCTCAACTTCTTTTTTGAAGTAAAAAATGAGGGTATTTATAGGGAAATGAGGTGGATGAATTAGGGTTTCAAAGAGTAGAAAATTAGATTTTTAGCCCAAAAAAAATCTGATTTTTAACCCAAAAAAATCTGATTTTTCCATCCTTAATCACCCTAATGACATCACTCTAATGACCTCACCCTAATGACATCATCAAATTTCTTTAGAAACACAAATATTGTTATTCTTTTTGGATTTTCTCATCAATGAGGCAAATCAGATTTTAAGAAAATATTCTTCCCTAAATACATCCTAATACGTAAAAATGCATCGAAAAACGTAAAAAACAAAGCGATCGGATCACCGCGCCAAACACGAGAGCTGCGCTAGGCACAACTCGTGCGCTAGGCGCATGGCCCTGCGCGTTTGGCGCAGGCGCCAATCATGTGCTGGCGCATGATCATGTGCCCGGCGAAATCCCGAATCCACCGGAAAAATCCGGATTCTTGCCTCTTACACATGGGATTTGATTCTTATTCTCACCCCTTTTCATGATTCTTATTCCCTAACTAATGGATAAAGGATGTGATTAGTGGATAAAGAATATATTCTTATTCTTTATTCAATGAACAATGACTTAACCATCTAGAAAACCGATTCCCTTTGTTTTGGGAGACGATTAAAATCTCGGCGCTCAATCACGACTCTTTTTCTTCGATTTTCGAAAAACTATCTTGAAATAATTAAGAACATTCGTCGATTATTAAAGACAAACATGATTATACTACGAATCATTTTATTAAACCGGTGGTTGGAATTATTGACTAACGCGAAAAATGAAAAACCATACGATGGAATGAAACTCCCGTTGGGGCGAAACACGCCTTTGACGGGGCGCGCGTTCCACAATTCTTGACGGTTTTCATTATTTTTATTTCTTTTCAAAAATCTTTTTTTTAAAATTTAAACGAAAAAGGGGTGATAAAAATTTATTATGCGGAATGCCCCACATTGGTCGTATATTTTGATGAAATGATGACCAATGTTTGAAAAGAAAAAAAATTATAAAAAAAATTTTTATTTTGAGATAGCATATTCTCCATAAAAAATTATATTATCATCGGCTCTATTTTGAAAACATGATTTGCGACTTCTGTTGACGCTTTAAGTAGAAAATCCTTGTCAATTTTCTAAAATTGAAAATGCGACTTTAACATCGTCTTAGATAGAAAATCGCAATTAATTTTCTAAAATTTGAAAACGCGACCTGAACGTTGTCTTAGAATGAAAATCCCAATTAATTTTCTAAAATTGAAAATGCGACTTTATTGTCGTCTTAAGTAGAAAATCCCAATTAATTTTCTAAAATTTGAAAATGCGACTTTATTGTCGTCTTAGATAGAAAATCCCAATTAATTTTCTAAAATTTGAAAATGCGACTTTATTGTCGTCTTACATAGAAAATCCCAATTAATTTTCTAAATTTGAAAATGCGACTTTAATGTCGTCTTAAATAGAAAATCCCAATTAATTTTCTAAAATTTGAAAATGCGACTTTATTGTCGTCTTAGATAGAAAATCCCAATTAATTTTCTAAAATTTGAAAATGCGACTTTATTGTCGTCTTAGATAGAAAATCCCAATTAATTTTCTAAAATTTGAAAATGCGACTTTATTGTCGTCTTAGATAGAAAATCCCAATTAATTTTCTAAAATTGAAAATGCGACTTTATTGTCGTCTTAGATAGAAAATCCCAATTAATTTTCTAAAATTGAAAATGCGACTTTAACGTCGTCTTAGATAGAAAATCCCAATTAATTTTCTAAAATTTGAAAATGCGACTTTATTGTCGTCTTAGATAGAAAATCTCAATTAATTTTCTAAAATTGAAAATGCGACTTTAACATCGTCTTAGATAGAAAATCCCAATTAATTTTCTAAAATTTGAAAACGCGACCTTAACGTTGTCTTAGATAGAAAATCCCAATTAATTTTCTAAAATTGAAAATGCGACTTTATGGTCGTCTTAAGTAGTAAATCCCAATTAATTTTCAAAAATTTGAAAATGCGACTTTATTGTCGTCTTACATAGAAAATCCCAATTACTTTTCTAAATTTGAAAATGCGACTTTAATGTCGTCTTAAATAGAAAATCCCATTTAATTTTCTAAAATTTGAAAATGCGACTTTATTGTCGTCTTAGATAGAAAATCCCAATTAATTTTCTAAAATTTGAAAATGCGACTTCATTGTCGTCTTAGATAGAAAATCCCAATTATATTTTTAAAATTTGAAAACGCGACTTTATTGTCGTCTTAGACAGAAAATCCCAATTAATTTTCTAAAATTGAAAATGCGACTTTATTGTCGTCTTAGATAGAAAATCCCAATTAATTTTCTAAAATTGAAAACGCGACTTTATCGTCGTCTTAGATAGAAAATTCCAATTAATTTTCTAAAATTTGAAAACGCGACTTTATTGTCGTCTTAGATAGAAATCCCAATTAATTTTCTAAAATTTAAAAACGCGACTTTATTGTCGTCTTAGACAGAAAATCTCAATTAATTTTCAAAAATTGAAAATGCGACTTTAACGTCGTCTTAGATAGAAAATCCCAATTAATTTTCTAAAATTTGAAAACGCGACCTTAACGTTGTCTTAGATAGAAAATCTCAATTTTGCGATAGCATATTATACATAGAACAGTTATCATTAGTGTTATTTTAAAAACATGATTTGCGACTTCTGTTGACGCTTTAAGTAGAAAATCCTTGTCAATATCTAGGATTGGAAATGCGACTTTATCATCGTCTTAGATGGAAAATCCCAAATTAATTTTCTCAAATTTAAAAACGCGACTTTAACGTTGTCTTAGAAAGAAAATCCCAATTAATTTTCTAAAATTGAAAATGCGACATTATTGTCGTCTTAAGTAGAAAATCCCAATTAATTTTCAAAATTTTGAAAATGCGACTTTATTGTCGTCTTAGAAAGAAAATCCCAATTAATTTTCTAAAATTGAAAATGCAACTTTAATGTCGTCTTACGTAGAAAATCCCAATTAATTTTCTAAAATTTGAAAATGCGACTTTATTGTCGTCTTAGATAGAAAATCCCAATTAATTTTCTAAAATTGAACATGCGACTTTAATGTCGTCTTATGTAGAAAATCCCAATTAATTTTCTAAAATTTTAAAATGCGACTTTATTGTCGTCTTATATAAAATATCCCAATTAATTTTCTAAAATTGAAAATGCAACTTTAATGTCGTCTTAAGTAGAAAATCCCAATTAATGTTTCTAAAATTCGAAAATGCGACTTTATTGTCGTCTTAAACAGAAAATCCCAATTAATTTCTAAAATTGAAAATGCGACTTTATTGTCGTCTTAGATAGAAAATCCCAATTAATTTTCTAAAATTGAAAATGCGACTTTATTGTCGTCTTAAGTAGAAAATCCCAATTAATTTTCAAAATTTTGAAAATGCGACTTTATTGTCGTCTTAGATAGAAAATCCCAATTAATTTTCTAAAATTGAAAATGCAACTTTATTGTCGTCTTAAGTAGAAAATCCCAATTAATTTTCTAAAATTTGAAAATGCGACTTTATTGTCGTCTTAGATAGAAAATCCCAATTAATTTTCTAAAATTTGAAAATGCGACTTTAATGTCGTCTTAGATAGAAAATCCCAATTAATTTTCTAAAATTTGAAAATGCGACTTTATTGTCGTCTTAGATAGAAAATCCCAATTAATTTTCTAAAATTTGAAAATGCGACTTTATTGTCGTCTTAGATAGAAAATCCCAATTAATTTTCTAAAATTTGAAAACGCGACTTTATTGTCGTCTTAGATAGAAAATCCCAATTAATTTTCTAAAATTGAAAATGCGACTTTATTGTCGTCTTAGATAGAAAATCCCAATTAATTTTCTAAAATTTGAAAATGCGACTTTATTGTCGTCTTAGATAGAAAATCCCAATTAATTTTCTAAAATTTGAAAATGCGACTTTATTGTCGTCTTAGATAGAAAATCCCAATTAATTTTCTAAAATTTGAAAATGCGACTTTATTGTCGTCTTTAGATAGAAAATCCCAATTAATTTTCTAAAATTTGAAAATGCGACTTTATTGTCGTCTTAGATAGAAAATCCCAATTAATTTTCTAAAATTTGAAAATGCGACTTTATTGTCGTCTTAGATAGAAAATCCCAATTAATTTTTCTAAAATTTGAAAATGCGACTTTATTGTCGTCTTAGATAGAAAATCCCAATTAATTTTCTAAAATTTGAAAATGCGACTTTATTGTCGTCTTAGATAGAAAATCCCAATTAATTTTCTAAAATTTGAAAATGCGACTTTATTGTCGTCTTAGATAGAAAATCCCAATTAATTTTCTAAAATTTGAAAATGCGACTTTATTGTCGTCTTAGATAGAAAATCCCAATTAATTTTCTAAAAATTGAAAATGCGACTTTATTGTCGTCTTAGATAGAAAATCCCAATTAATTTTCTAAAATTTGAAAATGCGACTTTATTGTCGTCTTAAGTAGAAAATCCCAATTAATTTTCTAAAATTTGAAAATGCGACTTTATTGTCGTCTTAGATAGAAAATCCCAATTAATTTTCTAAAATTTGAAAATGCGACTTTATTGTCGTCTTAGATAGAAAATCCCAATTAATTTTCTAAAATTTGAAAATGCGACTTTATTGTCGTCTTAAATAGAAAATCCCAATTAATTTTCTAAAATTTGAAAATGCGACTTTATTGTCGTCTTAGATAGAAAATCCCAATTAATTTTCTAAAATTTGAAAATGCGACTTTAATGTCGTCTTAAATAGAAAATCCCAATTAATTTTCTAAAATTTGAAAATGCGACTTTATTGTCGTCTTAGATAGAAAATCCCAATTAATTTTCTAAAATTTGAAAATGCGACTTTATTGTCGTCTTAGATAGAAAATCCCAATTAATTTTCTAAAATTTGAAAATGCGACTTTATTGTCGTCTTAGATAGAAAATCCCAATTAATTTTCTAAAATTTGAAAATGCGACTTTATTGTCGTCTTTAGATAGAAAATCCCAATTAATTTTCTAAAATTTGAAAATGCGACTTTATTGTCGTCTTAGATAGAAAATCCCAATTAATTTTCTAAAATTTGAAAATGCGACTTTATTGTCGTCTTAGATAGAAAATCCCAATTAATTTTCTAAAATTTGAAAACGCGACTTTATTGTCGTCTTAGATAGAAAATCCCAATTAATTTTCTAAAATTTGAAAATGCGACTTTATTGTCGTCTTAGATAGAAAATCCCAATTAATTTTCTAAAATTTGAAAATGCGACTTTAATTGTCGTCTTAGATAGAAAATCCCAATTAATCTTTTCTAAAATTTGAAAACGCGACTTTATTGTCGTCTTTAAGATAGAAAATCCCAATTAATTTTCTAAAATTTGAAAATGCGACTTTATCGTCGTCTTAGATAGAAAATCCCAATTAATTTTCTAAAATTTGAAAACGCGACTTTAATGTCGTCTTAGATAGAAAATCCCAATTAATTTTCTAAAATTTGAAAATGCGACTTTATTGTCGTCTTAAGTAGAAAATCCCAATTAATTTTCAAAAATTTGAAAATGCGACTTTATTGTCGTCTTAGATAGAAAATCCCAATTAATTTTCTAAAATTTGAAAATGCGACTTTAATGTCGTCTTAAATAGAAAATCCCAATTAATTTTCTAAAATTTGAAAATGCGACTTTATTGTCGTCTTAGATAGAAAATCCCAATTAATTTTCTAAAATTTGAAAATGCGACTTTAATTGTCGTCTTAGATAGAAAATCCCAATTAATTTTCTAAAATTTGAAAACGCGACTTTATTGTCGTCTTAGATAGAAAATCCCAATTAATTTTCTAAAATTGAAAATGCGACTTTATTGTCGTCTTAGATAGAAAATCCCAATTAATTTTCTAAAATTTGAAAATGCGACTTTATTGTCGTCTTAGATAGAAAATCCCAATTAATTTTCTAAAATTTGAAAATGCGACTTTATTGTCGTCTTAGATAGAAAATCCCAATTAATTTTCTAAAATTTGAAAATGCGACTTTAACGTCGTCTTAGATAGAAAATCCCAATTAATTTTCTAAAATTTGAAAATGCGACTTTATTGTTGTCTTAGATAGAAAATCCCAATTAATTTTCTAAAATTTGAAAATGCGACTTTATTGTCGTCTTAGATAGAAAATCCCAATTAATTTTCTAAAATTTGAAAATGCGACTTTAATGTCGTCTTAAATAGAAAATCCCAATTAATTTTCTAAAATTTGAAAATGCGACTTTATTGTCGTCTTAGATAGAAAATCCCAATTAATTTTCTAAAATTTGAAAATGCGACTTTATTGTCGTCTTAGATAGAAAATCCCAATTAATTTTCTAAAATTTGAAAATGCGACTTTATTGTCGTCTTAAGATAGAAAATCCCAATTAATTTTCTAAAATTTGAAAATGCGACTTTATTGTCGTCTTAGATAGAAAATCCCAATTAATTTTCTAAAATTTGAAAATGCGACTTTATTGTCGTCTTAGATAGAAAATCCCAATTAATTTTCTAAAATTTGAAAATGCGACTTTATTGTCGTCTTAGATAGAAAATCCCAATTAATTTTCTAAAATTTGAAAATGCGACTTTATTGTCGTCTTAGATAGAAAATCCCAATTAATTTTCTAAAATTTGAAAATGCGACTTTAATGTCGTCTTAGATAGAAAATCCCAATTAATTTTCTAAAATTTGAAAATGCGACTTTAACGTTGTCTTAGATAGAAAATCCCAATTTTTAATTTTCTTTAATAATTTTTGAAAAAATGCGACTTTATTGTCGTCTTAAGTAGAAAATCCCAATTAATTTTCTAAAATTGAAAATGCGACTTTATCGTCGTCTTAGATAGAAAATCCCAATTAATTTTCTAAAATTTAAAAACGCGACTTTAACGTTGTCTTAGAATAGAAAATCCCAATTAATTTTCTAAAATTGAAAATGCGACTTTATTGTCGTCTTAAGTAGAAAATCCCAATTAATTTTCAAAAATTTGAAAATGCGACTTTATTGTCGTCTTAGAAAGAAAATCCCAATTAATTTTCTAAAATTGAAAATGCAACTTTAATGTCGTCTTACGTAGAAAATCCCAATTAATTTTCTAAAATTTGAAAATGCGACTTTATTGTCGTCTTAGATAGAAAATCCCAATTAATTTTCTAAAATTTGAAAATGCGACTTTAATGTCGTCTTAAGTAGAAAATCCCAATTAATTTTCTAAAATTTGAAAATGCGACTTTATTGTCGTCTTAGATAGAAAATCCCAATTAATTTTCTAAAATTTGAAAATGCGACTTTAATGTCGTCTTAAAGTAGAAAATCCCAATTAATTTTCTAAAATTTGAAAATGCGACTTTATTGTCGTCTTAGATAGAAAATCCCAATTAATTTTCTAAAATTTGAAAATGCGACTTTATTGTCGTCTTAGATAGAAAATCCCAATTAATTTTCTAAAATTTGAAAATGCGACTTTATTGTCGTCTTAGATAGAAAATCCCAATTAATTTTCTAAAATTTGAAAATGCGACTTTATTGTCGTCTTAGATAGAAAATCCCAATTAATTTTCTAAAATTTGAAAATGCGACTTTATTGTCGTCTTAGATAGAAAATCCCAATTAATTTTCTAAAATTTGAAAATGCGACTTTATTGTCGTCTTAGATAGAAAATCCCAATTAATTTTCTAAAATTAAAAATGCGACTTTAACGTCGTCTTAGATAGAAAATCCCAATTAATTTTCTAAAATTTGAAAATGCGACTTTATTGTCGTCTTAGATAGAAAATCCCAATTAATTTTCTAAAATTTGAAAATGCGACTTTAATGTCGTCTTAGATAGAAAATCCCAATTAATTTTCTAAAATTTGAAAATGCGACTTTATTGTCGTCTTAGATAGAAAATCCCAATTAATTTTCTAAAATTTGAAAATGCGACTTTATTGTCGTCTTAGATAGAAAATCCCAATTAATTTTCTAAAATTTGAAAATGCGACTTTATTGTCGTCTTAGATAGAAAATCCCAATTAATTTTCAAAAATTGAAAATGCGACTTTAATGTCGTCTTAGATAGAAAATCCCAATTAATTTTCTAAAATTTGAAAATGCGACTTTATTGTCGTCTTAGATAGAAAATCCCAATTAATTTTCTAAAATTTGAAAATGCGACTTTATTGTCGTCTTAGATAGAAAATCCCAATTAATTTTCTAAAATTTGAAAATGCGACTTTATTGTCGTCTTAGATAGAAAATCCCAATTAATTTTCTAAAATTTGAAAATGCGACTTTATTGTCGTCTTAGATAGAAAATCCCAATTAATTTTCTAAAATTTGAAAATGCGACTTTATTGTCGTCTTAGATAGAAAATCCCAATTAATTTTCTAAAATTTGAAAATGCGACTTTATTGTCGTCTTAGATAGAAAATCCCAATTAATTTTCTAAAATTAAAATAAGCGACTTTATTGTCGTCTTAGATAGAAAATCCCAATTAATTTTCTAAAATTGAAAATGCGACTTTAACGTCGTCTTAGATAGAAAATCCCAATTAATTTTCTAAAATTTGAAAATGCGACTTTAACGTTGTCTTAGATAGAAAATCCCAATTAATTTTCTAAAATTTGAAAATGCGACTTTATTGTCGTCTTTAAGATAGAAAATCCCAATTAATTTTCTAAAATTTGAAAATGCGACTTTATTGTCGTCTTAGATAGAAAATCCCAATTAATTTTCTAAAATTTGAAAATGCGACTTTATTGTCGTCTTAGATAGAAAATCCCAATTAATTTTCTAAAATTTGAAAATGCGACTTTATTGTCGTCTTAGATAGAAAATCCCAATTAATTTTCTAAAATTTGAAAATGCGACTTTATTGTCGTCTTAGAAAGAAAATCCCAATTAATTTTCTAAAATTGAAAATGCGACTTTATTGTCGTCTTAGATAGAAAATCCCAATTAATTTTCTAAAATTTGAAAATGCGACTTTATTGTCGTCTTAGATAGAAAATCCCAATTAATTTTCTAAAATTTGAAAATGCGACTTTAATGTCGTCTTAGATAGAAAATCCCAATTAATTTTCAAAAATTTGAAAATGCGACTTTATTGTCGTCTTAGATAGAAAATCCCAATTAATTTTCTAAAATTGAAAATGCGACTTTAATGTCGTCTTAGATAGAAAATCCCAATTAATTTTCTAAAAATTTGAAAATGCGACTTTATTGTCGTCTTAGATAGAAAATCCCAATTAATTTTCTAAAATTGAAAATGCAACTTTATTGTCGTCTTACGTAGGAAATCCCAATTAATTTTCTAAAATTTGAAAATGCGACTTTATTGTCGTCTTAGATAGAAAATCCCAATTAATTTTCTAAAATTTGAAAATGCGACTTTAATGTCGTCTTAGATAGAAAATCCCAATTAATTTTCTAAAATTTGAAAATGCGACTTTATTGTCGTCTTAAGTAGAAAATCCCAATTAATTTTCTAAAATTTGAAAATGCGACTTTATTGTCGTCTTAGATAGAAAATCCCAATTAATTTTCTAAAATTTGAAAATGCGACTTTATTGTCGTCTTAAGTAGAAAATCCCAATTAATTTTCTAAAATTTGAAAATGCGACTTTATTGTCGTCTTAGATAGAAAATCCCAATTAATTTTCTAAAATTTGAAAATGCAACTTTAATGTCGTCTTAGGTAGAAAATCCCAATTAATTTTCTAAAATTTGAAAATGCGACTTTATTGTCGTCTTAGATAGAAAATCCCAATTAATTTTCTAAAATTTGAAAATGCGACTTTATTGTCGTCTTAGATAGAAAATCCCAATTAATTTTCTAAAATTTGAAAATGCGACTTTATTGTCGTCTTAGATAGAAAATCCCAATTAATTTTCTAAAATTTGAAAATGCGACTTTAACGTCGTCTTAGATAGAAAATCCCAATTAATTTTCTAAAATTTGAAAATGCGACTTTATTGTCGTCTTAAGATAGAAAATCCCAATTAATTTTCTAAAATTTGAAAATGTGACTTTATTGTCGTCTTAGATAGAAAATCCCAATTAATTTTCTAAAATTTGAAAATGCGACTTTATTGTCGTCTTAGATAGAAAATCCCAATTAATTTTCTAAAATTTGAAAACGCGACTTTATTGTCGTCTTAGATAGAAAATCCCAATTAATTTTCTAAAATTTGAAAATGCGACTTTATTGTCGTCTTAGATAGAAAATCCCAATTAATTTTCTAAAATTGAAAATGCGACTTTAACGTCGTCTTAGATAGAAAATCCCAATTAATTTTCTAAAATTTGAAAACGCGACTTTATTGTCGTCTTAGATAGAAAATCCCAATTAATTTTCTAAAATTGAAAATGCGACTTTATTGTCGTCTTAGATAGAAAATCCCAATTAATTTTCTAAAATTTGAAAATGCGACTTTATTGTCGTCTTAGAAAGAAAATCCCAATTAATTTTCTAAAATTGAAAATGCGACTTTATGGTCGTCTTAAGTAGTAAATCCCAATTAATTTTCTAAAATTTGAAAATGCGACTTTATTTTCGTCTTACATAGAAAATCCCAATTACTTTTCTAAATTTGAAAATGCGACTTTTTTGTCGTCTTACATAGAAAATCCCAATTACTTTTCTAAATTTGAAAATGCGACTTTAATGTCGTCTTAAATAGAAAATCCCAATTAATTTTCTAAAATTTGAAAATGCGACTTTATTGTCGTCTTAAGTAGAAAATCCCAATTAATTTTCAAAATTTTGGAAATGCGACTTTATTGTCGTCTTAGATAGAAAATCCCAATTAATTTTCTAAAATTTAAAATGCAACTTTATTGTCGTCTTAAGTAGAAAATCCCAATTAATTTTCTAAAATTGAAAATGCGACTTTATTGTCGTCTTAGATAGAAAATCCCAATTAATTTTCTAAAATTGAAAATGCGACTTTAACGTCGTCTTAGATAGAAAAATCCCAATTAATTTTCTAAAATTTGAAAATGCGACTTTATTGTCGTCGTAGACAGAAAATCTCAATTAATTTTACATCGTCTTAGATAGAAAATCTCAATTAATTTTCAAAAATTTGAAAACGCGACCTTAACTTTGTCGTCTTAGATAGAAAATTCCAATTAATTTTCTAAAATTGAAAATGCGACTTTATTGTCGTCTTAGATAGAAAATCCCAATTAATTTTCTAAAATTTGAAAATGCGACTTTATTGTCGTCTTAGATAGAAAATCCCAATTAATTTTCTAAAATTTGAAAACGCGACTTTATTGTCGTCTTAGACAGAAATCTCAATTAATTTTCTAAAATTGAAAATGCGACTTTAACATCGTCTTTGATAGAAAATCCCAATTAATTTTCTAAAATTTGAAAACGCGACCTTAACGTTGTCTTAGATAGAAAATCCCAATTAATTTTCTAAAATTGAAAATGCGACTTTAATGTCGTCTTAAGTAGTAAATCCCAATTAATTTTCAAAAATTTGAAAATGCGACTTTATTGTCGTCTTACATAGAAAATCCCAATTACTTTTCTAAATTTGAAAATGCGACTTTAATGTCGTCTTAAATAGAAAATCCCAATTAATTTTCTAAAATTTGAAAATGCGACTTTATTGTCGTCTTAGATAGAAAATCCCAATTAATTTTCTAAAATTTGAAAATGTGACTTTATTGTCGTCTTAGAGAGAAAATCCCAATTAATTTTTTAAAATTGAAAATGCGACTTTATTGTCGTCTTAAGTTGAAAATCCCAATTAATTTTCTAAAATTTGAAAATGCGACTTTATTGTCGTCTTAGATAGAAAATCCCAATTAATTTTCTAAAATTGAAAATGCGACTTTAACTTCGTCTTAGATAGAAAATCCCAATTAATTTTCTAAAATTTGAAAACGCGACTTTATTGTCGTCTTAGATAGAAAATCCCAATTAATTTTCTAAAATTTGAAAATGCGACTTTATTGTCGTCTTAAGTAGAAAATCCCAATTAATTTTCTAAAATTTGAAAATGCGACTTTATTGTCGTCTTAGATAGAAAATCCCAATTAATTTTCTAAAATTTGAAAATGCGACTTTATTGTCGTCTTAGATAGAAAATCCCAATTAATTTTCTAAAATTAAAAATGCGACTTTATTGTCGTCTTAAGTAGAAAATCCCAATTAATTTTCTAAAATTTGAAAATGCGACTTTATTGTCGTCTTAGATAGAAAATCCCAATTGATTTTCTAAAATTGAAAATGCGACTTTAATGTCGTCTTAAGTAGAAAATCCCAATTAATTTTCTAAAATTTGAAAATGCGACTTTATTGTCGTCTTAGATAGAAAATCCCAATTATTTTTCTAAAATTGAAAATGCGACTTTAATGTCGTCTTAAGTAGAAAATCCCAATTAATTTTCTAAAATTTGAAAATGCGACTTTATTGTCGTCTTAGATAGAAAATCCAATTAATTAACTAAAATTTGAAAATGCGACTTTATTGTCGTCTTAGATAGAAAATCCCAATTATTTTTCTAAAATTTGAAAACGCGACTTTATCGTCATCTTAGACAGAAAATCCCATTTAATTTTCTAAAATTTGAAAATGCGACTTTATTGTCGTCTTAGATAGAAAATCCCACTTAATATTCTAAAATTTGAAAACGTGACTTTATAGTCGTCTTAGACAGAAAATCCCAATTAATTTTCTAAAATAAAAAATGCGACTTAATTGTCGTCTTAAGTAGAAAATCCCAACTAATTTTCTAAAATTTGAAAATGCGACTTTATTGTCGTCTTACATAGAAAATCCCAATTAATTTTCTAAAATTGAAAATGCGACTTTAATGTCGTCTTAAATAGAAAATCCCAATTAATTTTTAAAAATTTGAAAATACGACTTTATTGTCGTCTTAGATAGAAAATCCCAATTAATTTTCTAAAATTAAAAATGCGACTTTAATGTCGTCTTAAGTAGAAAATCCCAATTAATTTTGTAAAATTTGAAAATACTACTTTATTGTCGTCTTAAGCTCGAAAATCCCAATTAATTTTTTAAAAATTTGAAAATGCGACTTTATTGTCGTCTTAGATAGAAAATCCCAATTAGTTTTCTAAAATTAAAAATGCGACTTTAATGTCGTCTTAAGTAGAAAATCCCAATTAATTTTGCTAAAATTTGAAAATACGACTCTATTAAGTCATCTTAGACAGAAAATCTTAATTAATTTTCTAAAATTGGAAATGCTACTTTAACTTCGTCTTAGATAGAAAATCCCAATTAATTTTCTAAAATTTGAAAACGCGACATTAACGTTGTCTTAGATAGAAAATCCCTATTAATTTTCTAAAATTGAAAATGCGACTTTATTGTCGTCTTAAGTAGAAAATCCCAATTAATTTTCTAAAATTTGAAAATGCGACTTTATTGTCGTCTTAAGCGAAAATCCCAATTAATTTTTAAAAATTTGAAAATGCGACTTTATTGTCGTCTTAGATAGAAAATCCCAATTAGTTTTCTAAAATTAAAAATGCGACTTTAATGTCGTCTTAAGTTGAAAATCCCAATTAATTTTCTAAAATTTGAAAATACGACTTTATTGTCGTCTTAAGTAGAAAATCCCAATTAATCCACCCCTTCTAAAAGTGGGAAGATTCCACTGTTCACTACAATAGTGAACCGAGTGATAAAATCTTGAAATTTATCTGTAGCTAAGGAGGAGCGATCCGGACCACACATCTCCTACTCTCCCAACATATCTCTCTAGTTCCATCTCCGATCTCCTCTTTCTCTTTCTTTTCCAGATTTTCCTCTACCATATCTTCCTCTTTTTCTTTTTTTCTCGCCTTCATTGCTTAATTGGATTTGTGAGCGGGAGAGAGAAAGTCATTTTACGCGTCGTCAAATGGTGTTCGCGGTCGAGGCGGAGGAGATGATGAGGAAGATAACAAGTTTTAGAGTGTATTTTGAATTGTAAGTAATATATTTTCATTGAATTCGATTTTTTTTTCCGGGGTTTGGTGTTGATGTTGAATCTATAAATTTGGGAAAAAAGCTAATTAGATCTTCTAATCCACTCTTCTCTTCCGAACTCCCCTGTAGATTAAGAAAAAAAAAACCCTCGTGTTCTATTTTCGTTGTGACTTTCAAACCTCTACTCACGAGACGGCACACAAATCCAACGCTTTTCTCAAAGCGTGGTAGTTTTCTCTATTTTAATCTTTAATTTTGTTCGATATTTTCGAAACGAAACCACAATTTAGATGAATTTCGGTTTTCGTTGATAAATTTGAATTTCTCTTAAATTTATTTGCGATTTCATAGGGTTTGTTACGGCGGGTAAAGGAAGCATTTCTCAATTGGAATGTATAGTTTGCCTTTGAAGAAATTACATGAATTCTCATGGATACTCATAAATACGGGTAAGATTAGCTTTTTGTTGGCGATTTTAAGATGATTTTGTTTTGGTTGCTTTTGTTTGTTCTTGTTTAACATGATAATCGGGTTTTTTGAAAGAAAAAAAATGCGTCCGAGCCTTCCCTACGTATACTACTAAAGATGGAAAACATATCGGGTGATCTACGGTAATTGTTTTGTATATGTGAAAACAATCTTATGTGCCCTTTGGTTTCCGGAAATTGAGGCGCGCTTTGGTTACGTTTACTAAGCCCCACTTTGCATTGTTTCTTTCCTGTTTTTTGTGTTTTCGGACGGGTTGTATAACTTTGCCCTTTTTTTCCTTTTTAAAATTATGTACGGGGAGAAAGTTTGTATGAGTTGAATTCAACACACATTAATACCCGTAATATTCATGCAGCGGTTGCACGTTGACATCAAGTATAGTAGTTGAGTTAGCCAAAGGTTCACCGATGCTATCACCTATTAAGGTGTTCTTTCTTTAATTTTGCCGCTATCTCGGTAGGTGTCCATGTGTATTAGGAGGTCATTGATGCCTTGGCTACGAAAATTTGCACGCTTTATGTGTCATCACTTTCTTCTCGAGACCTACTTTTTATAGATTACTAAAAGGAGGATCATGACATGGTTATAATCTCATCTTATACATGGATCTAAATTAGGTCTATAGTCCATTATTCTCTTACTTATGCTATCTCGCAAATAGGGTACCATTCAAGCAAGATGTCTTGGATGAAGGCTGGAGACATGGCTTTCACATCATTTAGCGAAGAGTGTGAGAACCCTATGCAAGCTCCCGTCTGTTGAAATTTACTCACGAGTGAAAGACGTAAGCATTTTTTTTTTTACGAGATCTTATATTTATTGTTAGTATTAAACGGTGCAATGTTTTAATCTTTGTGCAATGAGGTAGTCTACAACCCATATGTTGTAGCAAAGAAACCTATAATAAGCACAATGTATATTACGATTACTGAGACATCATAGATGCACCAAAGACAAACCCCCTTAGATGCATGAGCAAAATACATTTAGACAGGGAATACTCATATTCAAAGGGCGGCTTACGATAGCTTGTAGAAAATTGTCTTATTAGAGTTAGCCCATCATGATGTTCCTTTTCGGTTAGCATTTAATTGTGAATACCAAAGTGGCTCTCAATGATTTGCTTCATGTTCCCAGAGTGTCGGGTACTTCTTTGTGCTATATTTGCAATTTTGCATACTTTAGGAGACCGGGGGTTGTATAGCAAGTATCTAAATCTTTTATTCTATGCATAAGCGAAGGGATAGGCTCTATGTTATCTTATGTCACATCATCAAGTTTGATAGCATTCATTCTTGCGGGTTAGCCTATTATATTCATGGATTAGGGTCTAAGGATAATGCGCCTCATGAATATCACATAATATATGGGTTTTGATTATTAACTCTCCATTTTTAGTTGATATGAGGTAAAATCATACACTTGTGTAAAGCATGAATTACAATTCTTTGGGTTTGGTCGTAACCACTATCAAATCAATTGGTCATTTGAATTTAAATTAGTTATACTCATTCATTTAAAAAGGTGTTATGCTTATTATGTTATTCCTTCTTTTATCTTCTTATCATTTGTTCTTTCTCTTTAGATCTTATAATCTTGGCTTTTTAAGTTGGAGAATTGACTTTCTTGGCCGGAATCCGACATTGTGGGCTGTATTATATTCTTATGTCCTTTGGATAGAGGCATTGATATTGGTATGGGTTAGAGTGTGATCCTGGAGCGGGGAAAAATTTGAAGACTTCAAAACAATAGATAATATGATAGTATCTAATATAGTAGTGTCTAACCATATGTATTAAACAATTTTTCATTTATTTAAATACGTTTTTGGTGGGTAAACACGAAATTAAGCTTTCACGGATTAGTGAAATGTCCTTCAATACAAAGGCACGGGAACTATGGATGAGTCTTTTCTAACCCGACTCTAGCTTCTCCAATTAGATTATATCTATTTAGTTAACCTATACTTTATTCTATATCTACAAGAATATCAATGTGTTGAACGCCTCACTTTCGATAAACTTGCTTTCATAGCACGTCTTGTCCGAACACCTTGAATGTTTATTTCTTTCAATCTCACTTTCATACTTATCTCTGTTGGTATTATATTTTGTCAACTAATTTGTTTTATTGATAGTTAGTTTTTGGGATATGTTAAGATTTGATATGGAATATGTTGAGTTTTTACGGTGGTACTTATTTGTTAATTTTCATCGATTAATTGCACGGTACGAGACGGGGTTTACGAAATTTGCGGATCTTCACCGTTTTTGGTATTTAATGTTATTAATGGTCCGGTCTTTGGTCTTGGGGGTAATGCCTAAAATTTCTTCGTCTATGTGATACTTCTCATGTCTTACATTATGGATCTTATTGTAATTTACAATTTAACTCCCAAACTTAATTGTTCCGCAATCTCTATGCTATTTACGTTTCATGTGTATCGAAATAGATCGGATGACACCAAACATATCAAAGCTGATTTTTGTCACCGTTTTTGGTATTTAATGTTATTAATGGTCCGGACTTGGGGGTAATTCCTAAAATTTCCTCTTGTCTATGTGATACTTCTTATGTCTTACAATCACGGATCTTATTGTATTTTACAATTTAATTCTCGAACTTAATTGTTTTGCAATCTCTATATTCTTTACGTTTCGGACGTATCGGATCACACCAAACATATCAAAGTTGATCTTTGTCCCCCATTTTGTTGAAGGTTTTATTGTACTAAGGTTGAAGGATATTGCCCTGGCTTAGAAGTGCTCACGGAGATTAGGCGAGTACTTGAATTCTAAAGAATATAATCCTCAGAGATGGGATGTAAGTGCTACTATTATTGACTCAAATTCGAACTCACAAAGTGAGTATTACGGATTGTAACGTTGATGTAGGATCCGAAAAACAAGAGTGAGGTTTTTACCTTCCGGGGCGAGAAGTAGGCACGTGCCTGGCGCATGCGGGATTGAAGTTTATACCTTCATTCATTACAAGTATGCTTTTCTTTTTTTTATTTTTGTTTTTAATTTGTTCATGTTATATTTGACATCCTAGCTCTAACATTTAAGTACTAATATTTCTTTGGAATATCTTTCTTGTGCAAGTTACAAAGGATTGAGGCTGGATGTCCTGTAAGATACCTACCTATCTCAAGTTTTGTGGATAATTGCGTCGCCAAAACTACGAGGGTATCAAACCTATTGTTACTTCTGTAGAAAGCGGCTTATATGGGTGAATGATTTATCTTCATATACTCTATTTATAATATCCACCCAAATGATCATGTAATATTGTACCATGAAATTGTTATTGATATACAAATCATGAGGGATTTGTAAAAATGGAAATGTTCAATTACGTGTGGCTTGTTTGGTATCCCATTTGAAAATGCTATTTCGTTAAACTTTAGTATTATATATAGAGAGATTAAGTTTTTTTTATATATAATAATTTGCTACATTGATAGTCTAAAGAAGATTCACTTGCAAAATAGAGGACTAACATAGGGAATATGGCTCATATGAAGAGAAAAATGTCGGGGGGAATGAAATTTTCTTGGATGAAATTACAAGTAGCAATATATGGAGTAATAGATAAAAAAAATGAAGTTACCCAAAGGAAAAAAATGTGATTCTCGTGACAAAAATTGACAATTCTTATAATAATAAGAAATTATAGGCCATTTGACCGGTATTGGTGTCAAACTAGCTACTTCTAGCCATTCGCGCGCGTGGCGCTAAAACCACTAGTTTTCTAAAATTTAAAAATGCGACTTTATTGTCGTCTTAGATAGAAAATCCCAAATAATTTTCTAAAATAGAAAATGCGACTTTAATGTCGTCTTAAGTAGAAAATCCCAATTAATTTTCTAAAATTTGAAAACGCGACTTTATTCTCGTCTTAGACAGAAAATCTCAATTAATTTTCTAAAATTGAAAACGCGACTTTAACGTCGTCTTAGATAGAAAATCCAAATTAATTTTCTAAAATTTGAAAACGCGACCTTAACGTTGTCTTAGATATGAAATCCCAATTAATTTTCTAAAATTGAAAATGCTACTTTAATGTCGTCTTAAGTAGAACATCCCAATTAATTTTCTAAAATTTGAAAATGCGACTTTATTTTCGTCTTAGATAGAAAATCCCAACTAATTTTCTGAAATTTGAAAACGCGACTTTATAGTCGTCTTAGACAGAAAATCTCAATTAATTTTCTGAAATTTGAAAACGCGACTTTATAGTCGTCTTAGACAGAAAATCCCAATTAATTTTCTACAATTAAAAATGCGACTTAATTGTCGTCTTAAGTAGATAATCCCAATTAATTTTCTAAAATTTGAAAATGTGACTTTATTGTCGTCTTAGTTAGAAAATCCCAATTAATTTTCTAAAATTGAAAATGCAACTTTAATGTCGTCTTAAGTTGAAAATTCCAATTAATTTTCTAAAATTTGAAAATACGACTCTATTAAGTCATCTTAGACAGAAAATCTCAATTAATTTTCAAAAATTGAAAATGCGACTTTAATGTCGTCTTAAGTAGAAAATCCCAATTAATTTTCTAAAATTTGAAAATGCGACTTTATTGTCGTCTTAGATAGAAAATCCCAATTAATTTTCCGAAATTTGAAAACGCAACTTTATAGTCGTCTTAGACAGAAAATCCCAATTAATTTTCTACAATTAAAAATGCGACTTAATTGTCGTCTTAAGTAGATAATCCCAATTATTTTTCTAAAATTTGAAAATGCGACTTTATTGTCGTCTTAGATAGAAAATCCCAATTAATTTTCTAAAATTGAAAATGCAACTTTATTGTCGTCTTAAGTTGAAAATTCCAATTAATTTTCTAAAATTTGAAAATACGACTCTATTAATCATCTTAGACAGAAAATCTCAATTAATTTTCTAAAATTGAAAATGCGACTTTAACGTCGTCTTAGATAGAAAATCCCAATTAATTTTCTTAAATTTGCAAACGCGACTTTATTGTCGTCTTAGAGAGAAAATCCCAATTAATTTTCAAAAATTTGAAAACGCGACATTATTGTCGTCTTAGACAGAAAATCTCAATTAAATTTCTGAAATTGAAAATGCTTTTAACGTCGTCTTAGATAGAAAATCCTAATTAATTTTCAAAATTTTGAAAACGCGACTTTATTGTCGTCTTAGATAGAAAATCCCAATTAATTTTCTAAAATTGAAAATGCGACTTTAATGTCGTCTTAAGTAGAAAATCCCAATTAATTTTCTAAAATTTGAAAATAAGACTTTATTAAGTCATCTTAGACAGAAAATCTCAATTAATTTTCTAAAATTGAAAATGCGACTTTAACTTCGTGTTAGATAGAAAATCCCAATTAATTTTCTAAAATTTAAAAACGCGACCTTAACGTTGTCTAAAATAGAAAATCTCAATTAATTTTCTAAAATTGAAAATGCGACTTTATTTTCGTCTTAAGTAGAAAATCCCAATTAATTTTCTAAAATTTGACAATGCGACTTTATTGTCGTCTTAGACAGAAAATCCCAATTAATTTTCCGAAATTGAAAATGCGACTTTAACGTCGTCTTACACAAAAAAATCCAAATTAATTTTCTAAAATTTGAAAACGCGACTTTATTGTCGTCTTAGATAGAAAATCCCAATTATATTTCTAAAATTTGAAAAGCGACTTTATTGTCGTCTTAGGCGAGAAAATCCCAATTAATTTTTAAAATTGAAAATGCGACTTTAACGTCGTCTTAGATAGCAAATCCCAATTAACTTTCTAAAATTTGAAAACGCGACCTTAACGTTGTCTTAGATAGAAAATCCCTATTAATTTTCTATAATTGAAAATGCGACTTTATTGTCGTCTTAAGTAGAAAATCCCAATTAATTTTCTAAAATTTGAAAATGCGACTTTATTGTCGTCTTAAACTGAAAATCCCAATTAATTTTAAGAAATTTAAAAATGCGACTTTATTGTCGTCTTAGATAGAAAATCCCAATTAATTTTCAAAAATTAAAAATGCGACTTTAATGTCGTCTTAAGTTGAAAATCCCAATTAATTTTCTAAAATTTGAAAATACGACTCTATTAAGTCATCTTAGACAGAAAATCTCAATTAATTTTCTAAAATTGAAAATAAGACTTTAACTTCGTCTTAGATAGAAAATCCCAATTAATTTTCAAAAATTTGAAAACGCGACCTTAACGTTGTCTTAGATAGAAAATCCCTATTAATTTTCTAAAATTTGAAAATGCGACTTTATTGTCGTCTTAAATTGAAAATCCCAATTAATTTTTAAAAATTTGAAAATGCGACTTTATTGTCGTCTTAGATAGAAAATCCCAATTAATTTTCTAAAATTAAAAATGCGACTTTAATGTCGTCTTAATAAGAAAATCCCAATTAATTTTCTAAAATTTGAAAATACGACTTTATTGTCGTCTTAAGTAGAAAATCCCAATTAATTTTCTAAAATTTGAAAATGCGACTTTATTGTCTTCTTAGATAGAAAATCCCAATTAATTTTCTAAAATTGAAAATGCGACTTTAATGTCGTCTTATGTAGAAAATCCCAATTAATTTTCTAAAATTTGAAAATGCGACTTCGTTGTCGTCTTAGATAGAAAATCCCAATTATATTTCTAAAATTTGAAAACGCAACTTTATTGTCGTCTTAGACAGAAAATCCCAATTAATTTTCTGAAATTGAAAATGCGACTTTAACGTCGTCTTAGCTAGCAAATCTCAATTAACTTTCTAAAATTTGAAAACGCGACTTTATTGTCGTCTTAGATTGAAATCCCAATTAATTTTCTAAAATTTGAAAACGCGACTTTATTCTCGTCTTAGACAGCAAATCTCAATTAATTTTCTAAAATTAAAAACCCGACTTTAACGTCGTCTTAGATAGAAAATCCAAATTAATTTTATAAAATTTGAAAAAGCGACCTTAACGTTGTCTTAGATATGAAATCCCAATTAATTTTCTAAAATTGAAAATGCGACTTTAATGTCGTCTTAAGTAGAAAATCCAAATTAATTTTCTAAAATTTGAAAATGCGACTTTATTGTCGTCTTAGATAGAAAATGCCAATTAATTTTTTGAAATTTGAAAACGCGACTTTATAGTCGTCTTAGACAGAAAATCCCAATTAATATTCTACAATTAAAAATGCGACTTAATTGTCGTCTTAAGTAGATAATCCCAATTAATTTTCTAAAATTTGAAAATGTTACATTATTGTCGTCTTAGTTAGAAAATCCCAATTAATTTTCTAAAATTGAAAATGCAACTTTAATGTCGACTTAAGTTGAAAATTCCAATTAATTTTCTAAAATTTGAAAATACGACTCTATTAAGTCATCTTAGACAGAAAATCTCAACTAATTTTCAAAAATTGAAAATGCGACTTTAATGTCATCTTAAGTAGAAAATCCCAATTAATTTTCTAAAATTTGAAAATGCGACTTTATTGTCGTCTTAGATAGAAAATCCCAATTAATTTTCCGAAATTTGAAAACGCGACTTTATAGTCGTCTTAGACAGAAAATCCCAATTAATTTTCTACAATTAAAAATGCGACTTAATTGTCGTCTTAAGTAGATAATCCCAATTATTTTTCTAAAATTTGAAAATGCGACTTTATTGTCGTCTTAGATAGAAAATCCCAATTAATTTTCTAAAATTGAAAATGCAACTTTATTGTCGTCTTAAGTTGAAAATTCCAATTAATTTTCTAAAATTTGAAAATACGACTCTATTAAGTCATCTTAGACAGAAAATCTCAATTAATTTTCTAAAATTGAAAATGCGACTTTAACGTCGTCTTAGATAGAAAATCCCAATTAATTTTCTAAAATTTGCAAACGCGACTTTATTGTCGTCTTAGAGAGAAAATCCCAATTAATTTTCAAAAATTTGAAAACGCGACATTATTGTCGTCTTAGACAGAAAATCTCAATTAAATTTCTGAAATTGAAAATGCTTTTAACGTCGTCTTAGATAGAAAATCCTAATTAATTTTCAAAATTTTGAAAACGCGACTTTATTGTCGTCTTAGATAGAAAATCCCAATTAATTTTCTAAAATTGAAAATGCGACTTTAATGTCGTCTTAAGTAGAAAATCCCAATTAATTTTCTAAAATTTGAAAATAAGACTTTATTAAGTCATCTTAGACAGAAAATCTCAATTAATTTTCTAAAATTGAAAATGCGACTTTAACTTCGTGTTAGATAGAAAATCCCAATTAATTTTCTAAAATTTGAAAACGCGACCTTAACGTTGTCTAAAATAGAAAATCTCAATTAATTTTCTAAAATTTGAAAATGCGACTTTATTGTCGTCTTAGATAGAAAATCCCAATTAATTTTCCGAAATTTGAAAACGCAACTTTATAGTCGTCTTAGACAGAAAATCCCAATTAATTTTCTACAATTAAAAATGCGACTTAATTGTCGTCTTAAGTAGATAATCCCAATTATTTTTCTAAAATTTGAAAATGCGACTTTATTGTCGTCTTAGATAGAAAATCCCAATTAATTTTCTAAAATTGAAAATGCAACTTTATTGTCGTCTTAAGTTGAAAATTCCAATTAATTTTCTAAAATTTGAAAATACGACTCTATTAAGTCATCTTAGACAGAAAATCTCAATTAATTTTCTAAAATTGAAAATGCGACTTTAACGTCGTCTTAGATAGAAAATCCCAATTAATTTTCTAAAATTTGCAAACGCGACCTTATTGTCGTCTTAGAGAGAAAATCCCAATTAATTTTCAAAAATTTGAAAACGCGACATTATTGTCGTCTTAGACAGAAAATCTCAATTAAATTTCTGAAATTGAAAATGCTTTTAACGTCGTCTTAGATAGAAAATCCAAATTAATTTTCAAAATTTTGAAAACGCGACTTTATTGTCGTCTTAGATAGAAAATCCCAATTAATTTTCTAAAATTGAAAATGCGACTTTAATGTCGTCTTAAGTAGAAAATCCCAATTAATTTTCTAAAAGTTGAAAATAAGACTTTATTAAGTCATCTTAGACAGAAAATCTCAATTAATTTTCTAAAATTGAAAATGCGACTTTAACTTCGTGTTAGATAGAAAATCCCAATTAATTTTCTAAAATTTGAAAACGCGACCTTAACGTTGTCTAAAATAGAAAATCTCAATTAATTTTCTAAAATTGAAAATGCGACTTTATTGTCGTCTTAAGTAGAAAATCCCAATTAATTTTCTAAAATTTGACAATGCGACTTTATTGTCGTCTTAGACGAGAAAATCCCAATTAATTTTCGAAATTGAAAATGCTACTTTAACGTCGACTTACACGAGAAAATCCAAATTAATTTTCTAAAATTTGAAAACGCGACTTTATTGTCGTCTTAGATAGAAAATCCCAATTATATTTCTAAAATTTGAAAAAGCGACTTTATTGTCGTCTTAGACGAGAAAATCCCAATTAATTTTTACGAAATTGAAAATGCGACTTTAACGTCGTCTTAGATAGCAAATCCCAATTAACTTTCTAAAATTTGAAAACGTGACTTTATTGTCGTCTTAGATAGAAAATCCCAATTAAGTTTCTAAAATTTGAAAACGCGACTTTATTCTATTCTTAGACAGAAAATCTCAATTAATTTTATAAAATTGAAAACGCGACTTTAACGTCGTCTTAGATAGAAAATCCAAATTAATTTTCTAAAATTTGAAAACGCGACCTTAACGTTGTCTTAGATATGAAATCCCAATTAATTTTCTAAAATTGAAAATGCGATTTTAATGTCGTCTTAAGTAGAACATCCCAATTAATTTTCTAAAATTTGAAAATGCGACTTTATTGTCGTCTTAGATAGAAAATCCCAATTAATTTTCTGAAATTTGAAAACGCGACTTTATAGTCGTCTTAGACAGAAAATCCCAATTAATTTTCTACAATTAAAAATGCGACTTAATTGTCGTCTTAAGTAGATAATCCCAATTAATTTTCTAAAATTTGAAAATGCGACTTTATTGTCGTCTTAGATAGAAAATCCCAATTAATTTTCTAAAATTGAAAATGCAACTTTAATGTCGTATTGATTTGAAAATTCCAATTAATTTTCTAAAATTTTAAAATACGACTCTATTAAGTCATCTTAGACAGAAAATCTCAATTAAGCTTCTAAAATTGAAAATGCGACTTTAACTTCGTCTTAGATATAAAATCCCAATTAATTTTCTAAAATTTGAAAACGCGACCTTAACGTTGTCTTAGATAGAAAATCCCTATTAATTTTCTAAAATTGAAAATGCGACTTTATTGTCGTCTTAAGTAGAAAATCCCAATTAATTTTCTAAAATTTGAAAATGCGACTTTATTGTCGTCTTAAACTGAAAATCCCAATTAATTTTTAAAAATTTGAAAATGCGACTTTATTGTCGTCTTAGATTGAAAATCCCAATTAATTTTCTAAAATTAAAAATGCGAATTTAATGTCATCTTAAGTAGAAAATCCCAATTAATTTTCTAAAATTTGAAAATACGACTTTATTGTCGTCTTAAGTAGAAAATCCCAATTAATTTTCTAAAATTTGAAAATGCGACTTTATTGTCGGCTTAGATAGAAAATCTCAATTAATTTTCTAAAATTTGAAAATGCGACTTTAATGTCGTCTTAAGTAGAAAATCACAATTAATTTTCTATAATTTGAAAATGCGACTTTATTGTTGTCTTAGATAGAAAATCCCAATTATTATTCTAAAATTGAAAATGCGACTTTAATGTCGTCTTAAGTAGAAAATCCCAATTAATTTTCTAAAATTTGAAAATACGACTCTATTAAGTAATCTTAGACAGAAAATCTCAATTAATTTTCTAAAATTGAAAATGCGACTTTAACTTCGTCTTAGATATAAAATCCAATTAATTTTCTAAAATTTGAAAACGCGACCTTAACGTTGTCTTAGATAGAAAATCCCTATTAATTTTCTAAAATTGAAAATGCGACTTTATTGTCGTCTTAAGTAGAAAATACCAATTAATTTTCTAAAATTTGAAAATACGACTCTATTAACTCATCTTAGACAGAAAATCTTAATCAATTTTCTAAAATTGAAAATGCGACTTTAACTTCGTCTTAGATAGAAAATCCCAATTAATTTTCTAAAATTTGAAAACGCGACCTTAACGTTGTCTTAGATAGAAAATCCCTATTAATTTTCTAAAATTGAAAATGCGACTTTATTGTCGTCTTAAATAGAAAATCCCAATTAATTTTCTAAAATTTGAAAATGCGACTTTATTGTCGTCTTAAATTGAAAATCCCAATTAATTTTCTATAATTTGAAAATGCGACTTTATTGTCGTCTTAAATTGAAAATCCCAATTAATTTTCTATAATTTGAAAATGCGACTTTATTGTTGTCTTAGATAGAAAATCCCAATTAATTTTCTAAAATTAAAAATGCGACTTTAATGTCGTCTTAAGTAGAAAATCCCAATTAATTTTCTAAAATTTGAAAATACGACTCTATTAAGTAATCTTAGACAGAAAATCTCAATTAATTTTCTAAAATTGAAAATGCGACTTTAACTTCGTCTTAGATATAAAATCCAATTAATTTTCTAAAATTTGAAAACGCGACCTTAACGTTGTCTTAGATAGAAAATCCCTATTAATTTTCTAAAATTGAAAATGCGACTTTATTGTCGTCTTAAGTAGAAAATCCCAATTAATTTTCTAAAATTTGAAAATACGACTCTATTAACTCATCTTAGACAGAAAATCTTAATCAATTTTCTAAAATTGAAAATGCGACTTTAACTTCGTCTTAGATAGAAAATCCCAATTAATTTTCTAAAATTTGAAAACGCGACCTTAACGTTGTCTTAGATAGAAAGTCCCTATTAATTTTCTAAAATTGAAAATGCGACTTTATTGTCGTCTTAAATAGAAAATCCCAATTAATTTTCTAAAATTTGAAAATGCGTCTTTATTGTCGTCTTAAATTGAAAATCCCAATTAATTTTTAAAAATTTGAAAATGCGACTTTATTGTCGTCTTAGAGAGAAAATCCCTATTAATTTTATAAAATTGAAAATGCGACTTTATTGTCGTCTTAAGTAGAAAATCCCAATTAATTTTCTAAAATTTGAAAATACGACTCTATTAACTCATCTTAGACAGAAAATCTTAATCAATTTTCTAAAATTGAAAATGCGACTTTAACTTCGTCTTAGATAGAAAATCCCAATTAATTTTCTAAAATTTGAAAACGCGACCTTAACGTTGTCTTAGATAGAAAATCCCGATTAATTTTCTAAAATTGAAAATGCGACTTTATTGTCGTCTTAAATAGAAAATCCCAATTAATTTTCTAAAATTTGAAAATACGTCTTTATTGTCGTCTTAAATTGAAAATCCCAATTAATTTTTAAAAATTTGAAAATGCGACTTTATTGTCGTCTTAGAGAGAAAATCCCAATTAATTTTCTAAAATTAAAAATGCGACTTTAATGTCGTCTTAAGTAGAAAATCCCAATTAATTTTCTAAAATTTGAAAATACGACTTTATTGTCGTCTTAAGTAGAAAATCCCAATTAATTTTCTAAATGAAAATGCGACTTTATTGTCTTCTTAGATAGAAAATCCCAATTAATTTTCAAAAATTGAAAATGCGACTTTAATGTCGTCTTATGTAGAAAATCCCAATTAATTTTCTAAAATTTGAAAATGCGATTTCGTTGTCGTCTTAGATAGAAAATCCCAATTATATTTCTAAAATTTGAAAACGCAACTTTATTGTCGTCTTAGACAGAAAATCCCAATTAATTTTCTGAAATTGAAAATGCGACTTTAACGTCGTCTTAGCTAGCAAATCTAAATTAATTTTCTAAAATTTGAAAACGCGACTTTATTCTCGTCTTAGACAGTAAATCTCAATTAATTTTCTAAAATTAAAAACGCGACTTTAACGTCGTCTTAGATAGAAAATCCAAATTAATTTTCAAAAATTTGAAAACGCGACCTTAACGTTGTCTTAGATATGAAATCCCAATTAATTTTCTAAAATTGAAAATGCGACTTTAATGTCGTCTTAAGTAGAAAATCTCAATTAATTTTTAAAAATTTGAAAATGCGACTTTATTGTCGTCTTAGATAGAAAATCCTAATTAATTTTCTAAAATTAAAAATGCGACTTTAATGTCGTCTTAAGTAGAAAATCCCAATTAATTTTGCTAAAATTTGAAAATACGACTCTATTAAGTCATCTTAGACAGAAAATCTTAATTAATTTTCTAAAATTGGAAATGCTACTTTAACTTCGTCTTAGATAGAAAATCCCAATTAATTTTCTAAAATTTGAAAACGCGACCTTAACGTTGTCTTAGATAGAAAATCCCTATGAATTTTCTAAAATTGAAAATGCGACTATATTGTCGTCTTAAGTAGAAAATCCTAATTAATTTTCTAAAATTTGAAAATGCGACTTTATTGTCGTCTTAAACTGAAAATCCCAATTAATTTTTAAAAATTTGAAAATGCGACTTTATTATCGTCTTAGATAGAAAGTCCCAATTAGTTTTCTAAAATTAAAAATGCGACTTTAATGTCGTCTTAAGTTGAAAATCCCAATTAATTTTCTAAAATTTGAAAATACGACTTTATTGTCGTCTTAAGTAGAAAATCCCAATTAATCCACCCCTTCTAAAAGTGGGAAGTTCCCCTTGTTCACTACAATAGTGGGAACTGAGTGATAAAATCTTGAAATTTCTTGTAGCTAAGGAGAGGCGATCTGGACCACACATCTCCTACTCTCCTAACATATCTCTGCCGTTCCATCTCCGATCTCCTCTTTCTCTTTCTTTTCCGGATTTTCCTCTACCATATCTTCCTCTTTTTCTTTTTTTCTCTGCCTTCATTGCTTAATTGGATTTGTGAGCGAGGGAGAGAAAGTCATTTTCTGCGTCGTCAAATGGTGTTCGCGGTCAAGGCGGAGGAGATGATGAGGAAGATAACAAGTTTTAGAGTGTATTTTGAATTGTAAGTAATATATTTTCATTGAATTCGATTTTTTTTTCCGGGGTTTGGTGTTGATGTTGAATCTATAAATTTGGGAAAAAAAGCTAATTAGATCTTCTAATCCACTCTTCTCTTCGAACTCCCCTGTAGATTAAGAAAAAAAACCCCCGTGTTCTATTTTGCTGCTGACTTTCAAACCTCTACTCACGAGACGGCACACTAAATCCAACGTTTTTCTCAAAGCGTGGTAGTTTTCTCTATTTTAATCTTTAATTTCTTCGATATTTTCGAAACGAAACCCCAATTTAGATGAATTTCGGTTTTCGTTGATAAATTTGAATTTCTCTTAAATTTATTTGCGATTTCATAGGGTTTGTTAAGGCGGGTAAAGGAAGCATTTCTCAACTTGGAATGTATAGTTTGCCTTTGAAGAAATTACATGAATTCTCATGGATACTCATAAATACAGGTAAGATTAGCTTTTTGTTGGCGATTTTAAGATGATTTTGTTTTGGTTGCTTTTGTTTGTTCTTGTTTAACATGATAATCGGGTTTTTTGAAAGAAAAAAAATGCGTCCGAGCCTTCCTTACGTATACTACTAAAGATGGAAAACATATCGGGTGATCTACAGTAATTGTTTTGTATATGTGAAAACAATCTTATGTGCCCTTTGGTTTCCGAGAAATTGAGGCGCGCTTTGGTTCTGTTTACTAAGCCCCACTTTGCATTGTTTCTTTCCTGTTTTTGTGTTTTCGGACGGGTTGTATAACTTTGCCTTTTTTCCTTTTTAAAATTATGTACGGGGAGAAAGTTTGTATGAGTTGAATTCAACACACATTAATACTAGTAATATTCATGCAACCGGTTGCACGTTGACATCAAGTATAGTAGTTGAGTTAGCCAAAGGTTCACCGATGCTATCACCTATTAAGGTGTTCTTTCTTTAATTTTGCCGCTATCTCGGTAGGTGTCCATGTGTATTAGGAGGTCATTGATGCCTTGGCTCTGAAAATTTGCACGCTTTATGTGTCATCACTTTCTTCTCGAGACCTACTTTTTATAGATTACTAAAAGGAGGATCATGACATGATTATAATCTCATCTTATACATGGATCTAAATTAGGTCTATAGTCCATTATTCTCTTACTTGTGCTATCTCGCAAATAGGGTACCATTCAAGCAAGATGTCTTGGATGAAGCTGGAGACATGGCTTTCACATCATTTAGCGAAGAGTGTGAGAACCCTATGCAAGCTCCCGTCTGGCTGAAATTTACTCACGGTGAAAGACGTAAGCATTTTTTTTTGTTACGAGATCTTATATTTATTGTTAGTATTAAACGGTGCAATGTTTTAATCTTTGTGCAATGAGGTAGTCTACAACCCATATGTTGTAGCAAAGAAACCTATAATAAGCACAATGTATATTACGATTCCAGACATCATAGATGCACCAAAGACAAACCCCCTTAGATGCATGAGCAAAATACATTCGAGCAAGGAATACTCATATTCAAAGAGGCGGCTTACGATAGCTTGTAGAAAATTGTCTTATTAGAGTTAGCCCATCATGATGTTCCTTTTCGGTTAGCATTTAATTGTGAATACCAAAGTGGCTCTCAATGATTTGCTTCATGTTCCCAGAGTGTCGGTACTTCTTTGTGCTATATTTGCAATTTTGCATACTTTAGGAGACGAGGGGTTGTATAGCAAGTATCTAAATCTTTTATTCTATGCATAAGCGAAGGGATAGGCTCTATGTTATCTTATGTCACATCATCAAGTTTGATAGCATTCATTCTTGCGGGTTAGCCTATTATATTCATGGATTAGGGTCTAAGGATAATGCGCCTCATGAATATCACATAATATATGGGTTTTGATTATTAACTCTCCGTTTTTAGTTGATATGAGGTAAAATCATACACTTGTGTAAAGCATGAATTACAATTCTTTGGGTTTGGTCGTAACCACTATCAAATCAATTGGTCGTTTGAATTTAAATTAGTTATACTCATTCATTTAAAAAGGTGTTATGCTTATTATGTTATTCCTTCTTTTATCTTCTTATCATTTGTTCTTTCTCTTTAGATCTTATAATCTTGGCTTTTTAAGTTGGAGAATTGACTTTCTTGGCCGGAATCCGACATTGTGGGTCTGTATTATATTCTTATGTCCTTTGGATAGAGGCATTGATATTGGTATGGGTTAGAGTGCGATCCTGGAGCGGGGAAAAATTTGAAGACTTCAAAACAATAGATAATATGATAGTATCTAATATAGTAGTGTCTAACCATATGTATTAAACAATTTTTCATTTATTTAAATACGTTTTTGGTGGGTAAACACGAAATTAAGCTTTCACGAGATTAGTGAAATGTCCTTCAATACAAAGGCACGGGAACTATGGATGAGTCTCCTCTAACTTGACTCTAGCTTCTCCAATTAGATTATATCTATTTAGTTAACCTATACTTTATTCTATATCTACAAGAATATCAATGTGTTGAACGCCTCACTTTCGATAAACTTGCTTTCATAGCACGTCTTGTCCGAACACTTGAATGTTTATTTCTTTCAATCTCACTTTCATACTTATCTCTGTTGGTATTATATTTTGTCAACTAATTTGTTTTATTGATAGTTAGTTTTTGGGATATGTTAAGATTTGATATGGAATATGTTGAGTTTTTTACGGTGGTACTTATTTGTTAATTTTCATCGATTAATTGCAGTACGAGACGGGGTTTACGAAATTTGCGGATCTTCACCGTTTTTGGTATTTAATGTTATTAATGGTCCGGTCTTTGGTCTTGGGGGTAATGCCTAAAATTTCTTCTGTCTATGTGATACTTCTCATGTCTTACATTATGGATCTTATTGTAATTTACAATTTAACTCCCAAACTTAATTGTTCGCAATCTCTATGCTATTTACGTTTCATGTGTATCGAAATAGATCGGATGACACCAAACATATCAAAGCTGATTTTTGTCACCGTTTTTGGTATTTAATTTGGATCTTATTGTGATACTTCTTATGTCTTACAATCTGGATCTTATTGTATTTTACAATTTAATTCTCGAACTTAATTGTTTTGCAATCTCTATATTCTTTACGTTTCGGGACGTATCGAGATCACACCAAACATATCAAAGTTGATCTTTGTCCCCCATTTTGTTGAAGGTTTTATTGTACTAAGGTTGAAGGATATTGCCACGGCTTAGAAGTGCTCACGGAGATTAGGCGAGTACTTGAATTCTAAAGAATATAATCCTCAGAGATGGGATGTAAGTGCTACTATTATTGACTCAAATTCTGAACTCACAAAGTGAGTATTACGAGTGTAACGTTGATGTAGGATCCAGAAAAACAAGAGTGAGGTTTTTACCTTAGGGGCGGGAAGTAGGCACGTGCTTTTGCATCTGGGCTTGAAGTTTATACCTTCATTCATTACAAGTATGCTTTTGTTTTTTTTTATTTTTGTTTTTTAATTTGTTCATGTTATATTTGACATCCTAGCTCTAACATTTAAGTACTAATATTTCTTTGGAATATCTTTCTTGTGCAAGTTACAAAGGATTGAGGACTCGGATGTCTGTAAAATACCTACCTATCTCAAGTTACGTGGATAATTGCGTCGCCAAAACTACGAGGGTATCAAACCTATTGTTACTTGCTTGTAGAAGCTGGCATATATGGGTGAATGATTTATCTTCATATACTCTATTTATAATATCCACCCAAATGATCATGTAATATTGTACCATGAAATTGTTATTGATATACAAATCATGAGGGAATTTGTAAAAATGGAAATGTTCAATTACGTGTGGCTTGTTTGGTATCCCATTTGAAAATGCTATTTCGTTAAACTTTAGTATTATATATAGAGAGATTAAGTTTTTTTATATATAATAATTTGCTACATTGATAGTCTAAAGAAGATTCACTTGCAAAATAGAGGACTAACATAGGGAATATGGCTCATATGAAGAGAAAAATGTGGGGGGGAATGAAATTTTCTTGGATGAAATTACAAGTAGCAATATATGGAGTAATAGAAAAAAAAAATGAAGTTACCCAAAGGAAAAAAATGTGATTCTCGTGACAAAAATTGACAATTCTTATAATAACAAGAAATTATAGGCCATTTGACCGGTATTGGTGTCAAACTAGCTACTTCTAGCCATTCGCGAGCGTAGCGCGCGGCCAAACCACTAGTTTTCTAAAATTTGAAAATGCGACTTTATTGTCGTCTTAGATAGAAAATCCCAATTAATTTTCTAAAATTTGAAAACGCGACTTTATTGTCGTCTTAGACAGAAAATCCCAATTAATTTTCTAAAATTTGAAAATGCGACTTTATTGTCGTCTTAGATAGAAAATCCCACTTAATTTTCTAAAATTTGAAAACGCGACTTTATAGTCGTCTTAGACGAGAAAATCCCATTTAATTTTCTAAAATTAAAAATGCGACTTAATTGTCGTCTTAAGTAGAAAATCTCAATTAATTTTCTTAAATTGAAAATGCGACTTTAACTTCGTCTTAGATAGAAAATCCCAATTAATTTTCTTAAATTTGAAAACGCGACATTAACGTTGTCTTAGATAGAAAATCCCTATTAATTTTCTAAAATTGAAATGCGACTTTATTGTCGTCTTAAGTAGAAAATCTCAATTAATTTTCTAAAATTTGAAAATGCGACTTTATTGTCGTCTTAAACGGAAAATCCCAATTAATTCTTAAAAATTAGAAAATGCGACTTTATTGTCGTCTTAGATAGAAAATACCAATTAATTTTCAAAAATTAAAAATGCGACTTAATTGTCGTCTTAAGTAGAAAATCCCAATTAATTTTCTAAAATTTGAAAATGCGACTTTATTGTCGTCTTACATAGAAAATCCCAATTAATTTTCTAAAATTGAAAATGCGACTTTAATGTCGTCTTAAATAGAAAATCCCAATTAATTTTTAAAAATTTGAAAATACGACTTTATTGTCGTCTTAGATAGAAAATCCCAATTAATTTTCTAAAATTAAAAATGCGACTTTAATGTCGTCTTAAGTAGAAAATCCCAATTAATTTTCTAAAATTTGAAAATCCGACTTTATTGTCATCTTAGATAGAAAATCCCAATTAATTTTCTAAAATTTAAAAACGCGACTTTATTGTCGTCTTTGACAGAAAATCCTAATTAATTTTCGAAATTGAAAATGCGACTTTAACGTCGTCTTAGATAGAAAATCCCAATTAATTTTCTAAAATTTGCAAACGCGACTTTATTGTCGTCTTAGAGAGAAAATCCCAATTAATTTTCAAAAATTTGAAAACGCGACTTTATTGTCGTCTTAGACGAGAAAATCTCAATTAATTTTTACGAAATTGAAAATGCGACTTTAACGTCGTCTTAGATAGAAAATCCTAATTAATTTTCAAAATTTTGAAAACGCGACTTTATTGTCGTCTTAGATAGAAAATCCCAATTAATTTTCTAAAATTGAAAATGCGACTTTAATGTCGTCTTAAGTAGAAAATCCCAATTAATTTTCTAAAATTTGAAAATACGACTTTATTAAGTCATCTTAGACAGAAAATCTCAATTAATTTTCTAAAATTAAAAATGCGACTTTAACTTCGTGTTAGATAGAAAATCCCAATTAATTTTCTAAAATTTGAAAACGCGACCTTAACGTTGTCTTAGATAGAAAATCCCTATTAATTTTCTATAATTGAAAATGCGACTTTATTGTCGTCTTAAGTAGAAAATCCCAATTAATTTTCTAAAATTTGAAAATGCGACTTTATTGTCGTCTTAAACTGAAAATCCCAATTAATTTTTTAAAATTTGAAAATGCGACTTTATTGTCGTCTTAGATAGAAAATCCCAATTAATTTTCTAAAATTAAAAATGCGACTTTAATGTCGTCTTAAGTTGAAAATCCCAATTAATTTTCTAAAATTTGAAAATACGACTTTATTGTCGTCTTAAGTAGAAAATCCCAATTAATTTTCTAAAATTTGAAAATGCGACTTTTATTGTCGTCTTAGATAGAAAATCCCAATTAATTTTCTAAAATTAAAAATGCGACTTTAATGTCGTCTTAAGTAGAAAATCGCAATTAATTTTCTAAAATTTGAAATTACGACTCTATTAAGTCATCTTAGACATGAAATCTCAATTAATTTTCTAAAATTGAAAATGCGATTTAACTTCGTCGAGATAGAAAATCCCAATTAATTTTCTAAAATTTGAAAACGCGACCTTAACGTTGTCTTAGATAGAAAATCCCTATTAATTTTCTAAAATTGAAAATGCGACTTTATTGTCGTCTTAAGTTGAAAATCCCAATTAATTTTCTAAAATTTGAAAATGCGACTTTATTGTCGTCTTAAACTCAAAATCCCAATTAATTTTTAAAAATTTGAAAATGCGACTTTATTGTCGTCTTAGATAAAAATCCCAATTAATTTTCTAAAATTAAAAATGCAACTTTAATGTCGTCTTAAGTAGAAAATCCCAATTAATTTTCTAAAATTTGAAAATCCGACTTTATTGTCGTCTTAAGTAGAAAATCCCAATTAATTTTCTAAAATTTGAAAATGCGACTTTATTGTCGTCTTAAATAGAAAATCCCAATTAATTTTCTAAAATTGAAAATGCGACTTTAATGTCGTCTTAAGTAGAAAATCCCAATTAATTTTCTATAATTTGAAAACGCGACTTTATTGTCGTCTTAGATAGAAAATCCCAATTATTTTTCTAAAATTGAAAATGCGACTTTAATGTCGTCTTAAGTAGAAAATCCCAATTAATTTTCTAAAATTTGAAAATGCGACTTTATTGTCGTTTTAGATAGAAAATCCCAATTAATTTTTTAAAATTTGAAAACGCGACTTTATTGTCGTCTTAGACGAGAAAATCCCAATTAATTTTCTAAAATTTGAAAACGCGACTTTATAGTAGTCTTAGACAGAAAAACACAATTAATTTTCTAAAATTAAAAATGTGACTTTAATGTCGTCTTAAGTAGAAAATCCCAATTAATTTTCTAAAATTTAAAAACGCGACTTTATTGTCGTCTTAGACAGAAAATCCTAATTAATTTTCCGAAATTGAAAATGCGACTTTAACGTCGTCTTAGATAGAAAATCCCAATTAATTTTCTAAAATTTGCAAACACGACATTATTGTCGTCTTAGAGAGAAAATCCCAATTAATTTTCAAAAATTTGAAAATGCGACTTTATTGTCGTCTTAGACAGAAAATCTCAATTAATTTTCTGAAATTGAAAATGCGACTTTAAAGTCGTCTTAGATAGAAAATCCTAATTAATTTTCAAAATTATGAAAACGCGACTTTATTGTCGTCTTAGCTAGAAAATCCCAATTAATTTTCTAAAATTGAAAATGCGACTTTAATGTCGTCTTAAGTAGAAAATCCCAATTAATTTTCTAAAATTTGAAAATACGACTTTATTAAGTCATCTTAGACAGAAAATCTCAATTAATTTTCTAAAATTGAAAATGCGACTTTAATTTCGTCTTAGATAGAAAATCCCAATTAATTTTCTAAAATTTGAAAACGCGTCCTTAACTTTGTCTAAAATAGAAAATCTCAATTAATTTTCTAAAATTGAAAATGCGACTTTATTGTCGTCTTAAGTAGAAAATCCCAATTAATTTTCTAAAATTTGACAATGCGACTTTATTGTCGTCTTAGACAGAAAATCCCAATTAATTTTCTGAAATTGAAAATGCGACTTTAACGTCGTCTTACCGTAGAAAATCCTAATTAATTTTCAAAAATTTGAAAACGCGACTTTATTGTCGTCTTAGATAGAAAATCCCAATTAAATTTCTTAAATTGAAAATGCGACTTTAATGTCGTCTTAAGTAGAAAATCCCAATTAATTTTCTAAAATTTGAAAATGCGACTTTATTGTCGTCTTAGATAGAAAATCCCAATTAATTTTCTAAAATTTGAAAATGCGACGTTATTGTCGTCTTAAGTAGAAAATCCCAATTAATTTTCTAAAATTTAAAAATGCGACTTTATTGTCGTCTTAAACTGAAAATCCCAATTAATTTTTAAAAATTTAAAAATGCGACTTTATTGTCGTATTAGATAGAAAATCCCAATTAGTTTTCTAAAATTAAAAATGCGACTTTAATGTCGTCTTAAGTTGAAAATCCCAATTAATTTTCTAAAATTTGAAAATACGACTTTATTGTCGTCTTAAGTAGAAAATCCCAATTAATCCACCCCTTCTAAAAGTGGGAAGTTCCCACTTGTTCACTACAATAGTGAAGCGAGTGATAAAATCTTGAAATTTATCGTAGCTAAGGAGAGGCGATCTGGACCACACATCTCCTACTCTCCTAACATATCTCTGTGGTTCCATCTCCCGATCTCCTCTTTCTCTTTCTTTTCCGGATTTTCCTCTACCATATCTTCCTCTTTTTCTTTTTTCTCTGCCTTCATTGCTTAATTGGATTTGTGAGCGAGGAGAGAGAAAGTCATTTTCTGCGTCGTCAAATGGTGTTCGCGGTCAAGGCGGAGGAGATGATGAGGAAGATAACAAGTTTTAGAGTGTATTTTGAATTGTAAGTAATATATTTTCATTGAATTCGATTTTTTTTCCGGGGTTTGGTGTTGATGTTGAATCTATAAATTTGGGAAAAAAGCTAATTAGATCTTCTAATCCACTCTTCTCTTCCGAACTCCCCTGTAGATTAAGAAGAAAAAAAACCCCGGTGTTCTATTTTTCTTTGCGGCTTTCAAACCTCTACTCACCGGACGGCACACAAATCCAACGCTTTTCTCAAAGCGTGGTAGTTTTCTCTATTTTAATCTTTAATTTCTTCGATATTTTCGGAAACGAAACCACAATTTAGATGAATTTCGGTTTTCGTTGATAAATTTGAATTTCTCTTAAATTTATTTGCGATTTCATAGGGTTTGTTACGGCGGGTAAAGGAAGCATTTCTCAAATTGGAATGTATAGTTTGCCTTTGAAGAAATTACATGAATTCTCATGGATACTCATAAATGCGGGTAAGATTAGCTTTTTGTTGGCGATTTTAAGATGATTTTGTTTTGGTTGCTTTTGTTTGTTCTTGTTTAACATGATAATCGGGTTTTTGAAAGAAAAAAATGCGTCCAGAGCCTTCCTTACGTATACTACTAAAGATGGAAAACATATCGGGTGATCTACAATAATTGTTTTGTATATGTGAAAACAATCTTATGTGCCCTTTGGTTTCCGAAATTGAGGCGCGCTTTGGTTCCTTTTACTAAGCCCCACTTTGCATTGTTTCTTTCCTGTTTTTGTGTTTTGGGACGGGTTGTATAACTTTACCTTTTTTCCTTTTTAAAATTATGTACAGGAGAAAGTTTGTATGAGTTGAATTCAACACACATTAATACCGTAATATTCATGCAACTGGTTGCACGTTGACATCAAGTATAGTAGTGAGTTAGCCAAAGGTTCACCGATGCTATCACCTATTAAGGTGTTCTTTCTTTAATTTTGCCGCTATCTCGGTAGGTGTCCATGTGTATTAGGAGGTCATTGATGCCTTGGCTCGAAAATTTGCACGCTTTATGTGTCATCACTTTCTTCTCGGACCTACTTTTTTATAGATTACTAAAAGGAGGATCATGACATGGTTATAATCTCATCTTATACATGGATCTAAATTAGGTCTATAGTCCATTATTCTCTTACTTATGCTATCTCGCAAATAGGGTACCATTCAAGCAAGATGTCTTGGATGAAGGCGGAGACATGGCTTTCACATCATTTAGCGAAGAGTGTGAGAACCCTATGCAAGCTCCCGTCTGCTGAAATTTACTCACAGTGAAAGACGTAAGCATTTTTTTTTTGTTACGAGATCTTATATTTATTGTTAGTATTAAACAGTGCAATGTTTTAATCTTTGTGCAATGAGGTAGTCTACAACCCATATGTTGTAGCAAAAGAAACCTATAATAAGCACAATGTATATTACGATTACTGAGACATCATAGATGCACCAAAGACAAACCCCTTAGATGCATGAGCAAAATACATTCGAGACGGGAATACTCATATTCAAAGGCGGCTTACGATAGCTTGTAGAAAATTGTCTTATTAGAGTTAGCCCATCATGATGTTCCTTTTCGGTTAGCATTTAATTGTGAATACCAAAGTGGCTCTCAATGATTTGCTTCATGTTCCCAGAGTGTCGAGGTACTTCTTTGTGCTATATTTGCAATTTTGCATACTTTAGGAGACAGGGGTTGTATAGCAAGTATCTAAATCTTTTATTCTATGCATAAGCGAAGGGATAGGCTCTATGTTATCTTATGTCACATCATCAAGTTTGATAGCATTCATTCTTGCGGGTTAGCCTATTATATTCATGGATTAGGGTCTAAGGATAATGCGCCTCATGAATATCACATAATATATGGGTTTTGATTATTAACTCTCCATTTTTAGTTGATATGAGGTAAAATCATACACTTGTGTAAAGCATGAATTACAATTCTTTGGGTTTGGTCGTAACCACTATCAAATCAATTGGTCGTTTGAATTTAAATTAGTTATACTCATTCATTTAAAAAGGTGTTATGCTTATTATGTTATTCCTTCTTTTATCTTCTTATCATTTGTTCTTTCTCTTTAGATCTTATAATCTTGGCTTTTTTAAGTTGGAGAATTGACTTTCTTGGCCGGAATCCGACATTGTGGGCTGTATTATATTCTTATGTCCTTTGGATAGAGGCATTGATATTGGTATGGGTTAGAGTGCGATCCTGGAGCGGGGAAAAATTTGAAGACTTCAAAACAATAGATAATATGATAGTATCTAATATAGTAGTGTCTAACCATATGTATTAAACAATTTTTCATTTATTTAAATACGTTTTTGGTGGGTAAACACGAAATTAAGCTTTCACCAGATTAGTGAAATGTCCTTCAATACAAAGGCACGGAACTATGGATGAGTCTCCTCTAACCCGACTCTAGCTTCTCCAATTAGATTATATCTATTTAGTTAACCTATACTTTATTCTATATCTACAAGAATATCAATGTGTTGAACGCCTCACTTTCGATAAACTTGCTTTCATAGCACGTCTTGTCCGAACACTTGAATGTTTATTTCTTTCAATCTCACTTTCATACTTATCTTTGTTGGTATTATATTTTGTCAACTAATTTGTTTTATTGATAGTTAGTTTTTGGGATATGTTAAGATTTGATATGGAATATGTTGAGTTTTTACGGTGGTACTTATTTGTTAATTTTCATCGATTAATTGCACGTGCGAGACGGGGTTTCGAAATTTGCGGATCTTCACCGTTTTTGGTATTTAATGTTATTAATGGTGCGGTCTTTGGTCTTGGGGGTAATGCCTAAAATTTATTACGTCTATGTGATACTTCTCATGTCTTACATTATGGATCTTATTGTAATTTACAATTTAACTCCCAAACTTAATTGTTCTGCAATCTCTATGCTATTTACGTTTCATGTGTATCGAAATAGATCGGATGACACCAAACATATCAAAGCTGATTTTTGTCACCGTTTTTGGTATTTAATGTTATTAATGGTGCGGACTTGGGGGTAATTCCTAAAATTTCCTCTGTCTATGTGATACTTCTTATGTCTTACAATGGATCTTATTGTATTTTACAATTTAATTCTCGAACTTAATTGTTTTGCAATCTCTATATTCTTTACGTTTGGGACGTATCGGATCACACCAAACATATCAAAGTTGATCTTTGTCCCCCATTTTGTTGAAGGTTTTATTGTACTAAGGTTGAAGGATATTGCCCCTGGCTTAGAAGTGCTCACGGAGATTAGGCGAGTACTTGAATTCTAAAGAATATAATCCTCAGAGATGGGATGTAAGTGCTACTATTATTGACTCAAATTCCCGAACTCACAAAGTGAGTATTCCGATTGTAACGTTGATGTAGGATCCGAAAAACAAGAGTGAGGTTTTTACCTTCGGGGCAGGAAGTAGGCACGTGCCTGGCTGCATCCGGGCTTGAAGTTTATACCTTCATTCATTACAAGTATGCTTTTGTTTTTTTTATTTTTGTTTTTAATTTGTTCATGTTATATTTGACATCCTAGCTCTAACATTTAAGTACTAATATTTCTTTGGAATATCTTTCTTGTGCAAGTTACAAAGGATTGAGAGTTGGATGTCCTGTAAAATACCTACCTATCTCAAGTTACGTGGATAATTGCGTCGCCAAAACTACGAGGGTATCAAACCTATTGTTACTTGCTGTAGAAACTGGCTTATATGGGTGAATGATTTATCTTCATATACTCTATTTATAATATCCACCCAAATGATCATGTAATATTGTACCATGAAATTGTTATTGATATACAAATCATGAGAGGTTGTGTAAAAATGGAAATGTTCAATTACGTGTGGCTTGTTTGGTATCCCATTTGAAAATGCTATTTCGTTAAACTTTAGTATTATATATAGAGAGATTAAGTTTTTTTTATATATAATAATTTGCTACATTGATAGTCTAAAGAAGATTCACTTGCAAAATAGAGGACTAACATAGGGAATATGGCTCATATGAAGAGAAAAATGTGGGGGGGAATGAAATTTTCTTGGATGAAATTACAAGTAGCAATATATGGAGTAATAGAAAAAAAAAATGAAGTTACCCAAAGGAAAAAAATGTGATTCTCGTGACAAAAATTGACAATTCTTATAATAACAAGAAATTATAGGCCATTTGACCACTAGTTTTCTAAAATTTGAAAATGCGACTTTATTGTCGTCTTAGATAGAAAATCCCCAATTAATTTTCTAAAATTTGAAAACGCGACTTTATTGTCGTCTTAGGCGAAAATCCCAATTAATTTTCTAAAATTTGAAAATGCGACTTTATTGTCGTCTTAGATAGAAAATCCCACTTAATTTTCTAAAATTTGAAAACGTGACTTTATAGTCGTCTTAGACAGAAAATCCCATTTAATTTTCTAAAATTAAAAATGCGACTTAATTGTCGTCTTAAGTAGAAAATCTCAATTAATTTTCTTAAATTGAAAATGCGACTTTAACTTCGTCTTAGATAGTAAATCCCAATTAATTTCCTTAAATTTGAAAACGCGACATTAACGTTGTCTTAGATAGAAAATCCCTATTAATTTTCTAAAATTGAAATGCGACTTTATTGTCGTCTTAAGTAGAAAATCTCAATTAATTTTTCTAAAATTTGAAAATGCGACTTTATTGTCGTCTTAAATTGAAAATCCCAATTAATTCTTAAAAATTAGAAAATGCGACTTTATTGTCGTCTTAGATAGAAAATCCCAATTAATTTTCAAAAATTAAAAATGCGACTTAATTGTCGTCTTAAGTAGAAAATACCAATTAATTTTCTAAAATTTGAAAATGCGACTTGATTGTCGTCTTACATAGAAAATCCCAATTAATTTTCTAAAATTGAAAATGCGACTTTAATGTCGTCTTAAATAGAAAATCCCAATTAATTTTTAAAAATTTGAAAATACAACTTTATTGTCGTCTTAGATAGAAAATCCCAATTAATTTTCTAAAATTAAAAATGCGACTTTAATGTCGTCTTAAGTAGAAAATCCCAATTAATTTTCTAAAATTTGAAAATACGACTTTATTGTCATCTTAGATAGAAAATCCCTATTAATTTTCTAAAATTTAAAAAACGTGACTTTATTGTCGTCTTAGACAGAAAATCCTAATTAATTTTTACGAAATTGAAAATGCGACTTTAACGTCGTCTTAGATAGAAAATCCCAATTAATTTTCTAAAATTTGCAAACGCGACTTTGTTGTCGTCTTAGAGAGAAAATCCCAATTAATTTTCAAAAATTTGAAAACGCGACTTTATTGTCGTCTTAGACGAAAATCTCAATTAATTTTTGAAATTGAAAATGCGACTTTAACGTCAGTCTTAGATAGAAAATCCTAATTAATTTTCAAAATTTTGAAAACGCAACTTTATTGTCGTCTTAGATAGAAAATCCCAATTAATTTTCTAAAATTGAAAATGCGACTTTAATGTCGTCTTAAGTAGAAAATCCCAATTAATTTTCTAAAATTTGAAAATACGACTTTATTAAGTCATCTTAGGCATAGAAAATCTCAATTAATTTTCTAAAATTAAAAATGCGACTTTAACTTCGTGTTAGATAGAAAATCCCAATTAATTTTCTAAAATTTAAAAACGCGACCTTAACGTTGTCTTAGATAGAAAATCCCTATTAATTTTCTATAATTGAAAATGCGACTTTATTGTCGTCTTAAGTAGAAAATCCCAATTAATTTTCTAAAATTTGAAAATGCGACTTTATTGTCGTCTTAAACTGAAAATCCCAATTAATTTTTTAAAATTTGAAAATGCGACTTTATTGTCGTCTTAGATAGAAAATGCCAATTAATTTTCTAAAATTAAAAATGCGACTTTAATGTCGTCTTAAGTTGAAAATCCCAATTAATTTTCTAAAATTTGAAAATACGACTTTATTGTTCGTCTTAAGTAGAAAATCCCAATTAATTTTCTAAAATTTGAAAATGCGAGTTTATTGTCGTCTTAGATAGAAAATCCCAATTAATTTTCTAAAATTAAAAATGCGACTTTAATGTCGTCTTAAGTAGAAAATCGCAATTAATTTTCTAAAATTTGAAATTACGACTCTATTAAGTCATCTTAGACATAAAATCTCAATTAATTTTCTAAAATTGAAAATGCGATTTAACCCCTGCCTGAGATAGAAAATCCCAATTAATTTTCTAAAATTTGAAAACGCGACCTTAATGTTGTCTTAGATAGAAAATCCCTATTAATTTTCTAAAATTGAAAATGCGACTTTATTGTCGTCTTAAGTTGAAAATCCCAATTAATTTTCTAAAATTTGAAAATGCGACTTTATTGTCGTCTTAAACTCAAAATCCCAATTAATTTTTAAAAATTTGAAAATGCGACTTTATTGTCGTCTTAGATAAAAATCCCAATTAATTTTCTAAAATTAAAAATGCAACTCTAATGTCGTCTTAAGTAGAAAATCCCAATTAATTTTCTAAAATTTGAAAATACGACTTTATTGTCGTCTTAAGTAGAAAATCCCAATTAATTTTCTAAAATTTGAAAATGCGACTTTATTGTCGTCTTAAATAGAAAATCCCAATTAATTTTCTAAAATTGAAAATGCGACTTTAATGTCGTCTTAAGTAGAAAATCCCAATTAATTTTCTATAATTTGAAAATGCGACTTTATTGTCGTCTTAGATAGAAAATCCCAATTAATTTTCTAAAATTGAAAATGCGACTTTAATGTCGTCTTAAGTAGAAAATCCCAATTAATTTTCTAAAATTTGAAAATGCGACTTTATTGTCGTGTTAGATAGAAAATCCCAATTAATTTTTTAAAATTTGAAAACGCGACTTTATTGTCGTCTTTAGACAGAAAATCCCAATTAATTTTCTAAAATTTGAAAACGCGACTTTATAGTAGTCTTAGACGAGAAAAACACAATTAATTTTCTAAAATTAAAAATGTGACTTTAATGTCGTCTTAAGTAGAAAATCCCAATTAATTTTCTAAAATTTAAAAACGCGACTTTATTGTCGTCTTGAAACGGGAAAATCCTAATTAATTTTTCGAAATTGAAAATGCGACTTTAACGTCGTCTTAGATAGAAAATCCCAATTAATTTTCTAAAATTTGCAAACACGACATTATTGTCGTCTTAGAGAGAAAATCCCAATTAATTTTCAAAAATTTGAAAACGCGACTTTATTGTTGTCTTAGACTAGGAAAATCTCAATTAATTTTTAAGAATTGAAAATGCGACTTTAAAGTACGTCTTAGATAGAAAATCCTAATTAATTTTCAAAATTTTGAAAACGCGAACTTTATTGTCGTCTTAGCTTGAAAATCCCAATTAAATTTCTAAAAGTGAAAATGCGACTTTAATGTCGTCTTAAGTAGAAAATCCCAAATAATTTTCTAAAATTTGAAAATACGACTTTATTAAGTCATCTTGAGGGAAAATCTCAATTAATTTTCTAAAATTGATAATGCGACTTTAATTTCGTCTTAGATAGAAAATCCCAATTAATTTTCTAAAATTTGAAAACGACTTAACTAACTTTGTCTAAAATAGAAAATCTCAATTAATTTTCTAAAATTGAAAATGCGACTTTATTGTCGTCTTAAGTAGAAAATCCCAATTAATTTTCAAAAATTTGACAATGCGACTTTATTGTCGTCTTAGACAGAAAATCCCAATTAATTTTCGAAATTGAAAATGCGACTTTAACGTCGTCTTACACGGAAAATTCTAATTAATTTTTAAAATTTGAAAATGCGACTTTATTGTCGTCTTAGATAGAAAATCCCAATTAATTTTCTAAAATTTGAAAATGCGACGTTATTGTCGTCTTAAGTAGAAAATCCCAATTAATTTTCTAAAATTTAAAAATGCAACTTTATTGTCATCTTAATCGAAAATCCCAATTAATTTTTAAAAATTTGAAAATGCGACTTTATTGTCGTCTTAGATAGAAAATCCCAATTAGTTTTCTAAAATTAAAAATGCGACTTTAATGTCGTCTTAGAGTTGAAAATCCCAATTAATTTTCTAAAATTTGAAAATACGACTTTATTGTCGTCTTAAGTAGAAAATCCCAATTAATCCACCCCTTCTAAAAGTGGGAAGTTCCCCTTTGTTCACTACAATAGTGAGCGGAAGGTGATAAAATCTTGAAATTTCTTGAGCTAAGGAGAGGCGTCCGGACCAACATCTCCTACTCTCCTAACATATCTCTGCTCGTTCCATCTCCTGATCTCCTCTTTCTCTTTCTTTTCCGGATTTTTTCCTTTACCATATCTTCCTCTTTTTCTTTTTCTCTGCCTTCATTGCTTAATTGGATTTGTGAGCGAGGAGAGAGAAAGTCATTTTCGCATCGTCAAATGGTGTTCGCGGTCAAGGCGGGGGAGATGATGAGGAAGATAACAAGTTTTAGAGTGTATTTTGAATTGTAAGTAATATATTTTCATTGAATTCGTATTTTTTTTCGAGGGTTTGGTGTTGATGTTGAATCTATAAATTTGGGAAAAAGCTAATTAGATCTTCTAATCCACTCTTCTCTTCGGACCTCCCTGTAGATTAAGAAAAAAAAACCCCCGTGTTCTATTTTTTTTGCGGCTTTCAAACCTTCTCTACGCAGCCGGCACAAATCCAACGTTTTTCTAAAATTTGAAAATGCGACTTTATTGTCGTCTTAGATAGAAAATCCCAATTATTTTTCTAAAATTGAAAATGCGACTTTAATGTCGTCTTAAGTAGAAAATCCCAATTAAATTTCTAAAATTTGAAAATGAGACTTTATTGTCGTCTTAGATAGAAAATCCCAATTAATTTTCTAAAATTTGAAAACGCGACATTATTGTCGTCTTAGACAGAAAATCCCAATTAATTTTCTAAAATTTGAAAATGCGACTTTATTGTCGTCTTAGATAGAAAATTCCACTTAATTTTCTAAAATTTGAAAACGCGACTTTATAGTCGTCTTAAGACGAAAATCCCATTTAATATTCTAAAATTAAAAATGCGACTTAATTGTCGTCTTAAGTAGAAAATCTCCAATTTTCTTAAATTGAAAATGCGACTTTAACTTCGTCTTAGATAAAAAATCCCAATTAATTTTCTAAAATTTGAAAATGCGACATTAACGTTGTCTTAGATAGAAAATCCCTATTAATTTTCTAAAATTGAAATGCGACTTTATTGTCGTCTTAAGTAGAAAATCTCAATTAATTTTCTAAAATTTGAAAATGCGACTTTATTGTCGTCTTAAAGCGAAAATCCCAATTAATTTTTAAAAATTTGAAATTGCGACTTTATTGTCGTCTTAGATAAAAAATCCCAATTAATTTTCTAAAATTAAAAATGCGACTTAATTGTCGTCTTAAGTAGAAAATCCCTATTAATTTTCTAAAATTTGAAAATGCGACTTTATTTGTCGTCTTACATAGAAAATCCCAATTAATTTTCTAAAATTGAAAATGCGACTTTAATGTGGTCTTAAATAGAAAATCCCAATTAATTTTTAAAAATATGAAAATACGACTTTATTGTCGTCTTAGATAGAAAATCCCAATTAATTTTCTAAAATTAAAAATGCGACTTTAATGTCGTCTTAAGATAGAAAATCCCAATTAATTTTTCTAAAATTTGAAAATACAGACTTTATTGTCGTCTTAGATAGAAAATCCCAATTATATTTCTAAAATTTGAAAACGCGACTTTATTGTCGTCTTAGACAGAAAATCCCAATTAATTTTCGAAATTGAAAATGCGACTTTAACGTCGTCTTAGATAGCAAATCCCAATTAACTTTCTAAAATTTGAAACGCGATTTTATTGTCGTCTTAGATAGAAAATCCCAATTAAGTTTCTAAAATTTGAAAACGCGACTTTATTCTCGTCTTAGACAGAAAATCTCAATTAATTTTCTAAAATTGAAAACGCGACTTTAACGTCGTCTTAGATAGAAAATCCAAATTAATTTTCTAAAATTTGAAAACGCGACCTTAACGTTGTCTTAGATATGAAATCCCAATTAATTTTCTAAAATTAAAAATGCGACTTTAATTGTCGTCTTAAGTAGAAAATCCCAATTAATTTTCTAAAATTTGAAAATGCGACTTTATTGTCGTCTTAGATAGAAAATCCCAATTAATTTTAAAAATTTGAACAAGCGACTTTATAGTCGTCTTAGACTAGAAAATCCCAATTAATTTTCTACAATTAAAAATGCGACTTAATTGTCGTCTTAAGTAGATAATCCCAATTAATTTTCTAAAATTTGAAAATGCGACATTATTGTCGTCTTAGATAGAAAATCCCAATTAATTTTTTTTAAATTGAAAATGCAACTTTAATGTCGTCTTAAGTTGAAAATTCCAATTAATTTTCTAAAATTTAAAAATACGACTCTATTAAGTCATCTTAGACAGAGAAAATCTCAATTAATTTTCTAAAATTGAAAATGCGACTTTAACTTCGTCTTAGATAGAAAAATCCCAATTAATTTTCTAAAATTTGAAAACGCGACCTTAACGTTGTCTTAGATAGAAAATCCCTATTAATTTTCTATAATTGAAAATGCGACTTTATTGTCGTCTTAAGTAGAAAATCCCAATTAATTTTCTAAAATTTGAAAATGCGACTTTATTGTCGTCTTAAACTAGAAAATCCCAATTAATTTTTAGAAATTTAAAAATGCGACTTTATTGTCGTCTTAGATAGAAAATCCCAATTAATTTTCTAAAATTAAAAATGCGACTTTAATGTCGTCTTAAGTAGAAAATTCCCAATTAATTTTCTAAAATTTGAAAATGCGACTTTATTGTCGTCTTAAATTAGAAAATCCCAATTAATTTTCTAAAATTGAAAATGCGACTTTAATGTCGTCTTAAATAGAAAATCCCAATTAATTTTCTAAAATTTGAAAATACGACTTTATTGTTGTCTTAAGTAGAAAATCCCAATTAATTTTCTAAAATTTGAAAATGCGACTTTATTGTCTATTTTTTAAAATTTTTTCTTAGATAGAAAATCCCAATAAATTTTCTAAAATTGAAAATGCGACTTTAATGTAGTCTTATGTAGAAAATCCCAATTAATTTTCTAAAATTTGAAAATGCGACTTCGATGTCGTCTTAGATAGAAAATCCCAATTATATTTTCTAAAATTTGAAAACGCAACTTTATTGTCGTCTTAGAGGAGAAAATCCCAATTAATTTTTACGAAATTGAAAATGCGACTTTAACGTCGTCTTAGCTAGCAAATCTCCAATTAACTTTCTAAAATTTGAAAACGCGACTTTATTGTCGTCTTAGATAGAAATCCCAATTAATTTTCTAAAATTTGAAAACGTGACTTTATTCTCGTCTTAGACCAGAAAATCTCAATTAATTTTCTAAAATTAAAAACTACGACTTTAACGTCGTCTTAGATAGAAAATCCAAATTAATTTTTATAAAATTTGAAAAAGCGACCTTAACGTTCGCTTAGATATGAAATCCCGATTAATTTTCTAAAATAGAAAATGCGACTTTATATGTCGTCTTAAGTAGAAAATCCCAATTAATTTTTTTAAAATTTGAAAATGCGACTTTATTGTCGTCTTAGATAGAAAATCCCAATTAATTTTGGAAATTTGAAAACGCGACTTTATAGTCGTCTTGAGATAGAAAATCCCAATTAATTTTCTACAAATTAAAAATGCGACTTAATTGTCGTCTTAAGTAGATAATCCCAATTAATTTTCTAAAATTTGAAAATGTGACTTTATTGTCGTCTTAGTTAGAAAATCCCAATTAATTTTCTAAAATTGAAAATGCAACTTTAATGTCGTCTTAAGTTGAAAATTCCAATTAATTTTCTAAAATTTGAAAATACGACTACATTAAGTCATCTTAGACGAGAAAATCTCAACTAATTTTCAAAAATTGAAAATTCGACTTTAATGTCGTCTTAAGTAGAAAATCCCAATTAATTTTCTAAAATTTGAAAATGCGACTTTATTGTCGTCTTAGATAGAAAATCCCAATTAATTTTCCGAAATTTGAAAACGCGACTTTATAGTCGTCTTAAGATGAAAATCCCAATTAATTTTCTACAATTTAAAATGCGACTTAATTGTCGTCTTAAGTAGATAATCCCAATTATTTTTCTAAAATTTGAAAATGCGACTTTATTGTCGTCTTAGATAGAAAATCCCAATTAATTTTCTAAAATTGAAAATGCAACTTTATTTGTCGTCTTAAGTTGAAAATTCCAATTAATTTTCTAAAATTTGAAAATACGACTCTATTAAGTCATCTTAGGCAGAAAATCTCAATTAATTTTCTAAAATTGAAAATGCGACTTTAACGTCGTCTTAGATAGAAAATCCCAATTAATTTTCTAAAATTTGAAAAATGCGACTTTATTGTCGTCTTAGAAAGAAAATCCCCAATTAATTTTTCAAAAATTTGAAAACGCGACATTATTGTCGTCTTAGACGAGAAAATCTCAATTAAATTTCTGAAATTTGAAAATGCTTTTAACGTCGTCTTAGATAGAAAATCCCAATTAATTTTTCAAAATTTTGAAAACGCGACTTTATTGTCGTCTTAGATAGAAAATCCCAATTAATTTTCTAAAATTGAAAATGCGACTTTAATGTCGTCTTAAGTAGAAAATCCCAATTAATTTTCTAAAATTTGAAAATAAGACTTTATTAAGTCATCTTAGACAGAAAATCCTCAATTAATTTTCTAAAATTTGAAAATGCGACTTTAACTTCGTCTTAGATAGAAAATCCCAATTAATTTTTCTAAAATTTGAAAACGCGACCTTAACGTTGTCTAAAATAGAAAATCTCAATTAATTTTCTAAAATTGAAAATGCGACTTTATTGTCGTCTTAAGTAGAAAATCCCAATTAATTTTCTAAAATTTGACAATGCGACTTTATTGTCGTCTTAGATTGAAAATCCCCAATTAATTTTCTAAATTGAATATGCGACTTTAACGTCGTCTTACACTAGAAAATCCAAATTAATTTTCTAAAATTTGAAAATGCGACTTTATTGTCGTCTTAGATAGAAAATCCCAATTATATTTCTAAAATTTGAAAACGCGACTTTATTGTCGTCTTAGGAGAAAATCCCAATTAATTTTCGAAATTGAAAATGCGACTTTAACGTCGTCTTAGTTAGCAAATCCCAATTAACTTTCTAAAATTAGAAAACGCGACTTTATTGTCGTCTTAGATAGAAAATCCCAATTAAGTTTCTAAAATTTGAAAACGCGACTTTATTCTCGTCTTAGACGAAAATCTCAATTAATTTTCTAAAATTGAAAACGCGACTTTAACGTCGTCTTAGATAGAAAATCCAAATTAATTTTCTAAAATTTGAAAACGCGACCTTAACGTTGTCTTAGATATGAAATCCCAATTAATTTTCTAAAATTGAAAATGCGATTTTAATGTCGTCTTAAGTAGAACATCCCAATTAATTTTCTAAAATTTGAAAATGCGACTTTATTGTCGTCTTAGATAGAAAATCCCAATTAATTTTACGAAATTTGAAAACGCGACTTTATAGTCGTCTTAGACGAAAATCCCAATTACTTTTCGAAATTTGAAAACGCGACTTTATAGTCGTCTTAGAGAGAAAATCCGAATTAATTTTCTACAATTAAAAATGCGACTTAATTGTCGTCTTAAGTAGATAATCCCAATTAATTTTATAAAATTTGAAAATGTGACTTTATTGTCGTCTTAGTTAGAAAATACCAATTAATTTTCTAAAATTGAAAATGCAACTTTAATGTCGTCTTAAGTTGAAAATTCCAATTAATTTTCTAAAATTTGAAAATACGACTCTATTAAGTCATCTTAGACGGAAAATCTCAATTAATTTTTCAAAAATTGAAAATACGACTTTAATTGTCGTCTTAATTAGAAAATCCCAATTAATTTTCTAAAAATTTGAAAATGCGACTTTATTGTCGTCTTAGATAGAAAATCCCAATTAATTTTCTAAAATTGAAAATGCGACTTTAATGTCGTCTTAAGTAGAAAATCCCAATTAATTTTCTAAAATTTGAAAATAAGACTTTATTAAGTCATCTTAGACGAGAAAATCTCAATTAATTTTCTAAAATTGAAAATGCGACTTTAACTTCGTGTTAGATAGAAAATCCCAATTAATTTTCTAAAATTTGAAAACGCGACCTTAACGTTGTCTAAAATAGAAAATCTCAATTAATTTTCTAAAATTGAAAATGCGACTTTATTGTCGTCTTAAGTAGAAAATCCCAATTAATTTTCTAAAATTTGAAAATGCGACTTTATTGTCGTCTTAAACAGAAAATCCCAATTAATTTTCGAAAATTGAATATGCGACTTTAACGTCGTCTTACATCGAAAATCCCAAATTAATTTTCTAAAATTTGAAAACGCGACTTTATTGTCGTCTTAGATAGAAAATCCCAATTATATTTCTAAAATTTGAAAAGCGACTTTATTGTCGTCTTAGACGAGAAAATCCTAATTAATTTTCTGAAATTGAAAATGCGACTTTAACGTCGTCTTAGATAGCAAATCCCAATTAACTTTCTAAAATTTGAAAACGCGACTTTATTGTCGTCTTAGATAAGAAAATCCCAATTAAGTTTCTAAAATTTGAAAACGCGACTTTATTCTCGTCTTAGAAAAAAAAATCTCAATTAATTTTCTAAAATTGAAAACGCGACTTTAACGTCGTCTTAGATAGAAAATCCCAATTAATTTTCTAAAATTTGAAAACGCGACCTTAACGTTGTCTTAGATATGAAATCCCAATTAATTTTCTAAAATTGAAAATGCGACTTTAATGTCGTCTTAAGTAGAACATCCCAATTAATTTTCTAAAATTTGAAAATGCGACTTTATTGTCGTCTTAGAATAAAAAATCCCCATTAATTTTCTAGAAATTTGAAAACGCGTCTTTATAGTCATCTTAGACGAGAAAATCCCATTAATTTTTACGAAATTTGAAAAGCCGACTTTATAGTCGTCTTAGGCGAGAAAATCCCAATTAATTTTCTACAATTAAAAATGCGACTTAATTGTCGTCTTAAGTAGATAATCCCAATTAATTTTCTAAAATTTGAAAATGTGACTTTATTGTCGTCTTAGTTAGAAAATCCCAATTAATTTTCTAAAATTGAAAATGCAACTTTAATGTCGTCTTAAGTTGAAAATTCCAATTAATTTTCTAAAATTTGAAAATACGACTCTATTAAGTCATCTTAGACGGAAAATCTCAATTAATTTGCAAAAATTGAAAATGCGACTTTAATGTCGTCTTAAGTAGAAAAATCCCAATTAATTTTCTAAAATTTGAAAATGCGACTTTATTGTCGTCTTAGATAGAAAATCCCAATTAATTTTCCGAAATTTGAAAACGCAACTTTATAGTCGTCTTTTAGACGAGAAAATCCCAATTAATTTTCTACAATTAAAAATGCGACTTAATTGTCGTCTTAAGTAGATAATCCCAATTATTTTTCTAAAATTTGAAAATGCGACTTTATTGTCGTCTTAGATAGAAAATCCCAATTAATTTTCTAAAATTGAAAATGCAACTTTATTGTCGTCTTAAGTTGAAAATTCCAATTAATTTTCTAAAATTTGAAAATACGACTATTAAGTCATCTTAGACGAGAAAATCTCAATTAATTTTCCTAAAATTTGAAAATGCGACTTTAACGTCGTCTTAGATAGAAAATCCCAATTAATTTTCTAAAATTTGCAAAACGCGACCTTATTGTCGTCTTAGAGAGAAAATCCCAATTAATTTTCAAAAATTTGAAAACGCGACATTATTGTCGTCTTAGATAGGAAATCTCAATTAAATTTCTGAAATTGAAAATGCTTTTAACGTCGTCTTAGATAGAAAATCCCAATTAATTTTCCAAAATTTTGAAAACTACGACTTTATTGTCGTCTTAGATAGAAAATCCCAATTAATTTTCTAAAATTGAAAATGCGACTTTAATGTCGTCTTAAGTAGAAAATCCCAATTAATTTTCTAAAATTTGAAAATAAGACTTTATTAAGTCATCTTAGATGAGAAAATCTCAATTAATTTTCTAAAATTTGAAAATGCGACTTTAACTTCGTGTTAGATAGAAAATCCCAATCAATTTTCTAAAATTTGAAAACGCGCCTTTAACGTTGTCTATAATAGAAAATCTCAATTAATTTTCTAAAATTTGAAAATGCGACTTTATTGTCGTCTTAAGTAGAAAATCCCAATTAATTTTCTAAAATTTGACAATGCGACTTTATTGTCGTCTTAGACTAGAAAATCCCAATTAATTTTCTAGAAATTGAAAATGCGACTTTATTACGTCGTCTTAGCGAGAAAATCCCAATTAATTTTCTAAAAATTTGAAAACGCGACTTTATTGTCGTCTTAGATAGAAAATCCCAATTATATTTCTAAAATTTGAAAAACGCGACTTTATTGTCGTCTTAGGCGAAAATCCCAGTTAATTTTTTGAAATTGAAAATGCGACTTTAACGTCGTCTTAGATAGCAAATCCCAATTAAATTTCTAAAATTTGAAAACGCGACTTTATTGTCGTCTTAGATAGAAAATCCCAATTAAGTTTCTAAAATTTGAAAACGCGACTTTATTCTATTCTTAGACCGGAAAATCTCAATTAATTTTTATAAAATTGAAAACGCGACTTTAACGTCGTCTTAGATAGAAAATCCAAATTAATTTTCTAAAATTTGAAAACGCGACCTTAACGTTGTCTTAGATATGAAATCCCAATTAATTTTCTAAAATTTGAAAATGCGACTTTATTGTCGTCTTAGATAGAAAATCCCAATTAATAATCGAAATTTGAAAACGCGACTTTATAGTCGTCTTAGATAGAAAATCCAAATTAATTTTCTACAATTTAAAAATGCGACTTAATTGTCGTCTTAAGTAGATAATCCCAATTAATTTTTCTAAAATTTGAAAATGCGACTTTATTGTCGTCTTAGATAGAAAATCCCAATTAATTTTTTAAAATTGAAAATGCAACTTTAATGTCGTATTGATTTGAAAATTCCAATTAATTTTCTAAAATTTTAAAATACGACTCTATTAAGTCATCTTAGACAGAAAATCTCAATTAATTTTCTAAAATTGAAAATGCGACTTTAACTCGTCTTAGATATAAAATCCAAATTAATTTTCTAAAATTTGAAAACGCGACTTAACGTATGTCTTAGATATGAAATCCCAATTAATTTTCTAAAATTGAAAATGCGACTTTAATGTCGTTTTAAGTAGAACATCCCAATTAATTTTCTATAATTTGAAAATGCGACTTTATTGTCGTCTTAGATAGAAAATCCCAATTAATTTTCTGAAATTTGAAAACGCGACTTTATAGTCGTCTTAGGACAGAAAATCCCAATTAATTTTCTGAAATTTGAAAACGCGACTTTATAGTCGTCTTAGACAGAAAATCCCAATTAATTTTCTACAATTAAAAATGCGACTTAATTGTCGTCTTAAGTAGATAATCCCAATTAATTTTCTAAAATTTGAAAATGTGACTTTATTGTCGTCTTAGTTAGAAAATCCCAATTAATTTTCTAAAATTGAAAATGCAACTTTAATGTCGTCTTAAGTTGAAAATTCCAATTAATTTTTCTAAAATTTGAAAATACGACTCTATTAAGTCATCTTAGACAGAGGAAATCTCAATTAATTTTCCAAAAATTGAAAATGCGACTTTAATGTCGTCTTAATTAGAAAATCCCAATTAATTTTCTAAAATTTGAAAATGCGACTTTATTGTCGTCTTAGATAGAAAATCCCAATTAATTTTCCGAAATTTGAAAACGCAACTTTATAGTCGTCTTAGAGTAGAAAATCCCAATTAATTTTCTACAATTAAAAATGCGACTTAATTGTCGTCTTAAGTAGAAAATCCCAATTATTTTTCTAAAATTTGAAAATGCGACTTTATTGTCGTCTTAGATAGAAAATCCCAATTAATTTTCCGAAATTTGAAAACGCAACTTTATAGTCGTCTTAGGCCGGAAAATCCCAATTAATTTTATACAATTAAAAATGCGACTTAATTGTCGTCTTAAGTAGATAATCCCAATTATTTTTCTAAAATTTGAAAATGCGACTTTATTGTCGTATTAGATAGAAAATCCCAATTAATTTTCTAAAATTGAAAATGCAACTTTATTGTCGTCTTAAGTTGAAAATTCCAATTAATTTTCTAAAATTTGAAAATACGACTTCATTAAGTCATCTTAGACAGAAAATCTCAATTAATTTTCTAAAATTGAAAATGCGACTTTAACGTCGTCTTAGATAGAAAATCCCAATTAATTTTCTAAAATTTGCAAACGCGACCTTATTGTCGTCTTAGAGAGAGAAAATCCCAATTAATTTTCAAAAATTTGAAAACGCGACATTATTGTCGTCTTAGCGAGAAAATCTCAATTAAATTTAAAATTGAAAATGCTTTTAACGTCGTCTAAGATAGAAAATCCCAATTAATTTTCAAAATTTTGAAAACTCGACTTTATTGTCGTCTTAGATAGAAAATCCCTATTAATTTTTCTAAAATTGAAAATGCGACTTTAATGTCGTCTTAAGTAGAAAATCCCAATTAATTTTCTAAAATTTGAAAATAAGACTTTATTAAGTCATCTTAGAGAAAATCTCAATTAATTTTCTAAAATTGAAAATGCGACTTTAACCGTGTTAGATAGAAAATCCCAATCAATTTTCTAAAATTTGAAAACGCGACCTTAACGTTGTCTATAATAGAAAATCTCAATTAATTTTCTAAAATTGAAAATGCGACTTTATTGTCGTCTTAAGTAGAAAATCCCAATTAATTTTCTAAAATTTGACAATGCGACTTTATTGTCGTCTTAGACAGAAAATCCCAATTAATTTTCTGAAATTGAAAATGCGACTTTAACGTCGTCTTACACAGAAAATCCAAATTAATTTTCTAAAATTTGAAAACGCGACTTTATTGTCGTCTTAGATAGAAAATCCCAATTATATTTCTAAAATTTGAAAAAGCGACTTTATTGTCGTCTTAGACAGAAAATCCCAATTAATTTTCTGAAATTGAAAATGCGACTTTAACGTCGTCTTAGATAGCAAATCCCAATTAACTTTCTAAAATTTGAAAACGCGACTTTATTGTCGTCTTAGAAATAAAATCCCAATTAATTTTATAAAATTTGAAAACGCGACTTTATTCTATTCTTAGACGAGAAAATCTCAATTAATTTTATAAAATTGAAAACGCGACTTTAACGTCGTCTTAGATAGAAAATCCAAATTAATTTTCTAAAATTTGAAAACGCGACCTTAACGTTGTCTTAGATATGAAATCCCAATTAATTTTCTAAAATTGAAAATGCGATTTTAATGTCGTCTTAAGTAGAACATCCCAAATAATTTTCTAAATTTTGAAAATGCGACTTTATTGTCGTCTTAGATAGAAAATCCCAATTAATTTTTGAAATTTGAAAACGCGACTTTATAGTCGTCTTAGACAGAAAATCCAAATTAATTTTCTACAATTAAAAATGCGACTTAATTGTCGTCTTAAGTAGATAATCCCAATTAATTTTCTAAAATTTGAAAATGTGACTTTATTGTCGTCTTAGATAGAAAATCCCAATTAATTTTTTAAAATTGAAAATGCAACTTTAATGTCGTATTGATTTGAAAATTCCAATTAATTTTCTAAAATTTTAAAAATACGACTCTATTAAGTCATCTTAGACAGGAAAATCTCAATTAATTTTCTAAAATTGAAAATGCGACTTTAACTTCGTCTTAGATATAAAATCCCAATTAATTTTCTAAAATTTGAAACGCGATCTTAACCTTGTCTTAGATAGAAAATCCCTATTAATTTTCTAAAATTGGAAAATGCGACTTTATTGTCGTCTTAAGTAGAAAATCCCAATTAATTTTCAAAAATTTGAAAATGCGACTTTATTGTCGTCTTAGATAGAAAATCCCAATTAATTTTTACAGAAATTTGAAAACGCGACTTTATAGTCGTCTTAGACGAGAAAATCCCAATTAATTTTCTACAATTAAAAATGCGACTTAATTGTCGTCTTAAGTAGATAATCCCAATTAATTTTCTAAAATTTGAAAATGTGACTTTTATTGTCGTCTTAGTTAGAAAATCCCAATTAATTTTCTAAAATTGAAAATGCAACTTTAATGTCGTCTTAAGTTGAAAATTCCAATTAATTTTCTAAAATTTGAAAATACGACTTTATTAAGTCATCTTAGACGAGAAAATCTCAACTAATTTTCAAAAATTGAAAATGCGACTTTAATGTCGTCTTAAGTAGAAAATCCCAATTAATTTTCTAAAATTTGAAAATGCGACTTTATTATCGTCTTAGATAGAAAATCCCAATTAATTTTCGAAATTTGAAAACGCGACTTTATAGTCGTCTTAGTAGAAAATCCCAATTAATTTTCTACAATTAAAAATGCGACTTAATTGTCGTCTTAAGTAGATAATCCCAATTAATTTTCTAAAATTTGAAAATGTGACTTTATTGTCGTCTTAGATAGAAAATCCCAATTAATTTTTTAAAATTGAAAATGTAACTTTAATGTCGTATTGATTTGAAAATTCCAATTAATTTTCTAAAATTTTAAAATACGACTCTATTAAGTCATCTTAGACAGAAAATCTCAATTAATTTTCTAAAATTGAAAATGCGACTTTAACTTCGTCTTAGATATAAAATCCCAATTAATTTTCTAAAATTTGAAAACGCGACATTAACGTTGTCTTAGATAGGAAATCCCAATTAATTTTCTAAAATTGAAAATGCGACTTTAATGTCGTCTTAAGTAGAACATCCCAATTAATTTTCTAAAATTTGAAAATGCGACTTTATTGTCGTCTTAGATAGAAAATCCCAATTAATTTTCTAGAAATTTGAAAACGCGACTTTATAGTCGTCTTAGACTAGAAAATCCCAATTAATTTTTCTAGAATTTTGAAAACGCGACTTTATTGTCGTCTTAGATAGAAAATCCCAATTAATTTTCTAAAATTTAAAAATGTGACTTTATTGTCGTCTTAGTTAGAAAATCCCAATTAATTTTCTAAAATTTGAAAATGCGACTTTATTGTCGTCTTAAGTTTGAAAATCCCAATTAATTTTCTAAAATTTGAAAATGCGACTTTAATAGTCGTCTTAGACTTGAAAATCTCAATTAATTTTCTAAAATTTGAAAATGCGACTCTATTAATGTCGTCTTAGTAGAAAATCTCAATTAATTTTCTAAAAATTGAAAATGCGACTTTATTGTCGTCTTAATTAGAAAATCCCAATTAATTTTCTAAAATTTGAAAATGCGACTTTATAGTCGTCTTAGATAGAAAATCCCAATTAATTTTCTAAAATTTGAAAATGCGACTTAATTGTCGTCTTAGAGTAGAAAATCCCAATTAATTTTCTAAAATTTGAAAATGCGACTTTATTGTCGTCTTAGATAGAAAATCCCAATTAATTTTTCTAAAATTTGAAAATGCGACTTTATTGTCGTCTTAGATTGAAAATCCCAATTAATTTTCTAAAATTTGAAAATGCGACTTTATTAAGTCGTCTTAGACAGAAAATCCCAATTAATTTTCTAAAATTTAAAAATGCGACTTTAATGTCGTCTTAGGTAGAAAATCCCAATTAATTTTCTAAAATTTGAAAATGCGACTTTATTGTCGTCTTAGATAGAAAATCCCAATTAATTTTCTAAAATTTGAAAATGCGACTTTATTGTCGTCTTAAGTAGAAAATCCCAATTAATTTTTCTAAAAATTGAAAATACGACTTTATTAGTCGTCTTAGATAGAAAATCCCAATTAATTTTCTAAAATTTGAAAATGCGACTTTAATGTCGTCTTAGATAGAAAATCCCAATTAATTTTCTAAAATTTGAAAATGCGACTTTATTGTCGTCTTAGATAGAAAATCCCAATTAATTTTCAAAAATTTGAAAACGCGACCTTATTGTCGTCTTAGATAGAAAATCTCAATTAATTTTCTGAAATTGAAAATGCCTTTAACGTTCGTCTTAAGATAGAAAATCCCAATTAATTTTCAAAAATTTGAAAATACGACTTTATTGTCGTCTTAGATAGAAAATCCCTATTAATTTTCTAAAATTGAAAATGCGACTTTAATGTCGTCTTAAGTAGAAAATCCCAATTAATTTTCTAAAATTTGAAAATACGACTTTATTAAGTCATCTTAGATAGAAAATCTCAATTAATTTTCTAAAATTTGAAAATGCGACTTTATTTTCGTGTTAGATAGAAAATCCCAATCAATTTTCTAAAATTTGAAAATGCGACTTTAACGTCGTCTTAATAGAAAATCTCAATTAATTTTCTAAAATTGAAAATGCGACTTTATTGTCGTCTTAAGTAGAAAATCCCAATTAATTTTCTAAAATTTGACAATGCGACTTTATTGTCGTCTTAGACAGAAAATCCCAATTAATTTTCTTAAATTGAAAATGCGACTTTAACGTACGTCTTACACAGAAAATCCAAATTAATTTTCTAAAATTTGAAAATGCGACTTTATTGTCGTCTTAGATAGAAAATCCCAATTATATTTCTAAAATTTGAAAAAGCGACTTTATTGTCGTCTTAGATAGAAAATCCCAATTAATTTTTTGAAATTTGAAAATGCGACTTTATTGTCGTCTTAGATAGCAAATCCCAATTAATTTTCTAAAATTTGAAAACGCGACTTTATTGTCGTCTTAGATACAAAATCCCAATTAAGTTTCTAAAATTTGAAAACGCGACTTTATTCTATTCTTAGACAGAAAATCTCAATTAATTTTATAAAATTGAAAACGCGACTTTAACGTCGTCTTAGATAGAAAATCCAAATTAATTTTCTAAAATTTGAAAACGCGACCTTAACGTTGTCTTAGATATGAAATCCCAATTAATTTTCTAAAAATTGAAAATGCGATTTTAATGTCGTCTTAAGTAGAACATCCCAAATAATTTTCTAAATTTTGAAAATGCGACTTTATTGTCGTCTTAGATAGAAAATCCCAATTAATTTTCTGAAATTTGAAAACGCGACTTTATAGTCGTCTTAGACAGAAAATCCCAATTAATTTTCTACAATTAAAAATGCGACTTAATTGTCGTCTTAAGTAGATAATCCCAATTAATTTTTTAAAATTTGAAAATGTGACTTTATTGTCGTCTTAGATAGAAAATCCCAATTAATTTTTTAAAATTGAAAATGCAACTTTAATGTCGTATTGATTTGAAAATTCCAATTAATTTTCTAAAATTTTTAAATACGACTCTATTAAGTCATCTTAGACAGAAAATCTCAATTAATTTTCTAAAATTGAAAATGCGACTTTAACTTCGTCTTAGATATAAAATCCCAATTAATTTTCTAAAATTTGAAAACGCGATCTTAACCTTGTCTTAGATAGAAAATCCCTATTAATTTTCTAAAATTGAAAATGCGACTTTATTGTCGTCTTAAGTAGAAAATCCCAATTAATTTTCTAAAATTTGAAAATGCGACTTTATTGTCGTCTTAGATAGAAAATCCCAATTAATTTTCTGAAATTTGAAAACGCGACTTTTATTGTCGTCTTAGAGAGAAAATCCCAATTAATTTTCTACAATTAAAAATGCGACTTAATTGTCGTCTTAAGTAGATAATCCCAATTAATTTTCTAAAATTTGAAAATGTGACTTTATTGTCGTCTTAGTTAGAAAATCCCAATTAATTTTCTAAAATTGAAAATGCAACTTTAATGTCGTCTTAAGTTGAAAATCCCAATTAATTTTCTAAAATTTGAAAATACGACTTTATAGTCATCTTAGGTAGAAAATCCCAACTAATTTTCAAAAATTGAAAATGCGACTTTAATGTCGTCTTAAGTAGAAAATCCCAATTAATTTTCTAAAATTTGAAAATGCGACTTTATTGTCGTCTTAGGTAGAAAATCCCAATTAATTTTCTAAAATTTGAAAACGCGACTTTATTGTCGTCTTAGGCATAGAAAATCCCAATTAATTTTCTAAAATTAAAAATGCGACTTAATTGTCCGTCTTAATTAGATAATCCCAATTAATTTTCTAAAATTTGAAAAATGCGACTTTATTGTCGTCTTAGCTAGAAAATCTCAATTAATTTTCTAAAAATTGAAAATGCGACTTTAATGTCGTCTTAGATTAGAAAATCCCAATTAATTTTCTAAAATTTGAAAATACGACTTTATTAAGTTGTCTTAAGATAGAAAATCTCAATTAATTTTCTAAAATTGAAAATGCGACTTTATTGTCGTCTTAAATAGAAAATCCCAATTAATTTTTCTAAAATTTGAAAATGCGACTTTATTGTTGTCTTAGATAGAAAATCCCAATTAATTTTCCAAAATTTGAAAATGCGACTTTATTGTCGTCTTAGCGAAAATCCCAATTAATTTTCTAAAAATTAAAAATGCGACTTAATTGTCGTCTTAAGATAGAAAATCCCGATTAATTTTTCAAAAATTTGAAAATGCGACTTTATTAGTCGTCTTAGATAGAAAATCCCAATTAATTTTCTAAAATTGAAAATGCGACTTTAATGTCGTCTTAAGTAGAAAATTCCAATTAATTTTCTAAAATTTGAAAATGCGACTTTATTGTCGTCTTAGTTCGAGAAAATCCCAATTAATTTTCTAAAATTGAAAATGCAACTTTAATGTCGTCTTAAGTAGAAAATCCCAATTAATTTTCTAAAATTTGAAAATGCGACTTTATTAAGTCGTCTTAGATAGGAAAATCCCAATTAATTTTCGGAAAATTTGAAAATGCGACTTTATTGTCGTCTTAAGTTAGAAAATCCCAGTTTATTTTCTACAAATTAAAAATGCGACTTTATTGTCGTCTTAAGTAGAAAATCCCAATTAATTTTTCAAAATTTGAAAATGCGACTTTATTGTCGTCTTAGATAGAAAATCCCAATTAATTTTCTAAAATTGAAAATGCAACTTTATTGTGCGTCTTAAGTTGAAAATTCCAATTAATTTTCTAAAATTTGAAAATACGACTCATTAAGTCATCTTAGACCGAGAAAATCTCAATTAATTTTCTAAAATTGAAAATGCGACTTTAACGTCGTCTTAGATAGAAAATCTCAATTAAATTTCTTAAATTGAAAATGCTTTTTAAAGTCCGTCTTAGATAGAAAATCCCAATTAATTTTCAAAAATTTTGAAAACGCGACTTTATTGTCGTCTTAGATAGAAAATCCCAATTAATTTTCTAAATATTGAAAATACGACTTTAATGTCGTCTTAAGTAGAAAATCCCAATTAATTTTCTAAAATTTGAAAATAAGACTTTATTAAGTCATCTTAGACGAGTGAAAATCTCAATTAATTTTCTAAAATTGAAAATGCGACTTTAACTTCGTGTTAGATAGAAAATCCCAATTAATTTTTCTAAAATTTGAAAACGCGACCTTAACGTTGTCTTAAATAGAAAATCCCAATTAATTTTCTAAAATTGAAAATGCGACTTTATTGTCGTCTTAAGTAGAAAATCCCAATTAATTTTTCTAAAATTTGACAATGCGACTTTATTGTCGTCTTGACGAAGAAAATCCCGATTAATTTTCCGAAATTGAATATGCGACTTTAGCGTCGTCTTACACGAAAATCCAAATTAATTTTCTAAAATTTGAAAATGCGACTTTATTGTCGTCTTAGATAGAAAATCCCAATTATATTTCTAAAATTTGAAAAACGCGACTTTATTGTCGTCTTAGGTGAGAAATCCCCAATTAATTTTACGAAATTGAAAATGCGACTTTAACGTCGTCTTAGATAGCAAATCCCAATTAACTTTCTAAAATTTGAAAACGCGACTTTATTGTTGTCTTAGATAGAAAATCCCAATTAAGTTTCCTAAAATTTGAAAACGCGACTTTATTCTCGTCTTAGGCAGAAAATCTCAATTAATTTTCTAAAATTGAAAACTGCGACTTTAACGTCGTCTTAGATAGAAAATCCAAATTAATTTTCTAAAATTTGAAAAACGCGACCTTAACGTTGTCTTAGATATGGATCCCCATTAATTTTTTAAAATTGAAAATGCGACTTTAATGTCGTCTTATAGAACATCCCAATTAATTTTCTAAAATTTGAAAATGCGACTTTATTGTTGGTCTTAGATAGAAAATCCCAATTAATTTTCTGAAATTTGAAAACGCGTCTTTATAGTCGTCTTAGGTAAGAAAATCCCGATTAATTTTACGAAATTTGAAAAAGCGACTTTATAGTCGTCTTAGTGAGAAAATCCCAATTAATTTTCTACAATTAAAAATGCGACTTAATTGTCGTCTTAAGTAGATAATCCCAATTAATTTTCTAAAATTTGAAAATGCGACTTTTATTGTCGTCTTAGTTAGAAAATCCCAATTAATTTTCCTAAAATTGAAAATGCAACTTTAATGTCGTCTTAAGTTGAAAATTCCAATTAATTTTCTAAAATTTGAAAATGCGACTATTAGAGTCATCTTAAACCAGGAAAATCTCAATTAATTTTCAAAAATTGAAAATGCGACTTTAATGTCGTCTTAAGTAGAAAATCCCAATTAATTTTTCTAAAATTTGAAAATGCGACTTTATTGTCGTCTTAGATAGAAAATCCCAATTAATTTTTCGAAATTTGAAAAAGCTGACTTTATAGTCGTCTTAGACAGAAAATCCCAATTAATTTTCTAAAATTTAAAAATGCGACTTTATTGTCGTCTTAAGTAGATAATCCCAATTAATTTTCTAAAATTTGAAAATGCGACTTTATTGTCGTCTTAGATAGAAAATCCCAATTAATTTTTCTAAAATTAAAAATGCGACTTTATTGTCGTCTTAAGTAGAAAATCCCCATTAATTTTTCTAAAATTTGAAAATACGACTACATTAAGTCATCTTAGACCGAAAATCTCAATTAATTTTCTAAAATTGAAAATGCGACTTTAATGTCGTCTTAGATAGAAAATCCCAATTAATTTTTTAAAATTTGCAAATGCGACTTTATTGTCGTCTTAGATGAAAATCCCAATTAATTTTCAAAAATTTGAAAATGCGACTTTATTGTCGTCTTAGATAGAAAATCTCATTTAAATTTACTAAAATTTGAAAATACGATTTTAATGTCGTCTTAAATAGAAATCCCAATTAATTTTCAAAAATTTGAAAATGCGACTTTATTGTCGTCTTAGATAGAAAATCCCAATTAATTTTCTAAAATTGAAAATGCGACTTTAATGTCGTCTTAAGTAGAAAATCCCAATTAATATTCTAAAATTTGAAAATAAGACTTTAATAGTCATCTTTAGGCAAGAAAATCTCCAATTGATTTTCTAAAATTGAAAATGCGACTTTAACTTTTAGTCTTAGATAGAAAACCCCAATTAATTTTCTAAAATTTGAAAACGCGACCTTAATGTTGTCTTAAATAGAAAATCTCAATTAATTTTTCTAAAATTGAAAATGCGACTTTATTGTCGTCTTAAGTAGAAAATCCCAATTAATTTTCTAAAATTTGAAAATGCGACTTTATTGTCGTCTTAGACGAGAAAATCCCAATTAATTTTACGAAATTGAAAATGCGACTTTAACGTCGTCTTACACGAGAGAAAATCCCAATTAATTTTCTAAAATTTGAAACGCGACTTTATTGTCGTCTTAAGATAGAAAATCCCCGATTATATTTCTAAAATTTGAAAAAGCGACTTTATTGTCGTCTTAGACGAGAAAATCCCAATTAATTTTCGAAAATTGAAAATGCGACTTTAATGTCGTCTTAGATAGCAAATCCCAATTAACTTTTCTAAAATTAGAAAACGCGACTTTATTGTCGTCTTAGATAAAAAATCCCAATTAAATTTCTAAAATTTGAAACGCGACTTTATTCTATTCTTAGAAGAAAATCTCAATTAATTTTTTAAAATTGAAAAAGCGACTTTAACGTCGTCTTAGATAGAAAATCCAAATTAATTTTCTAAAATTTGAAAAAGCAACGACCTTAACGTTGTCTTAGATATGAAAATCCCAATTAATTTTCTAAAATTGAAAATGCGATTTTAATGTCGTCTTAAGTAGAAAATCCCAATTAATTTTCTAAAATTTGAAAAGGCGACTTTATTGTCGTCTTAGATAGAAAATCCCAATTAATTTTCTAGAAATTTGAAAACGCGACTTTATAGTCGTCTTAGATAGAAAATCCCAATTAATTTTCTACAAATTAAAAATGCGACTTAATTGTCGTCTTAAGTAGATAATCCCTATTAATTTTCTAAAATTTGAAAATGCGACTTATATGTTGTCTTAGATAGAAAATCCCAATTAATTTTTTAAAATTGAAAATGCAACTTTAATGTCGTAATGGTTTGAAAATTCCAATTAATTTTCTAAAATTTTTAAATGCTACGACTATATTAAGTCATCTTAGACGAGAAAATCTCAATTAATTTTCTAAAATTGAAAAAGCGACTTTAACTTCGTCTTAGATATAAAATCCCAATTAATTTTCTAAAATTTGAAAACGCGACCTTAACGTTGTCTTAGATAGAAAATCCCAATTAATTTTCTAAAATTGAAAATGCGACTTTATTGTCGTCTTAAGTAGAAAATCCCAATTAATTTTCTAAAATTTGAAAATGCGACTTTATTGTCGTCAAAAAGCTGAAAATCCCAATTAATTTTTAAAAATTTGAAAAATGCGACTTTATTGTCGTCTTAGATATAAAATCCCAATTAATTTTCTAAAATTAAAAATGCGACTTTAATGTCGTCTTAAGTAGAAAATCCCAATTAATTTTTCTAAAATTTGAAAATACGACTCCATTAAGTCATCTTAGACAGTAAATCTCAATTAATTTTCTAAAATTGAAAATGCGACTTTAACTTCGTCATAGATAGAAAATCCCAATTAATTTTCTAAAATTTGGAAAACGTGACCTTAACGTTGTCTTAGATAGAAAATCCCTATTAATTTTCTAAAAATTGAAAAATGCGACTTTATTGTCGTCTTAAGTAGAAAATCCCAATTAATTTTCTAAAATTTGAAAATGCGACTTTATTGTCGTCTTAAACTGGAAAATCCCAATTAATTTTTAAAAATTTGAAAAGGCGACTTTATTGTCGTCTTAGATAGAAAATCCCAATTAATTTTCTAAAAATTAAAAATGCGAATTTAATGTCGTCTTAAGTAGAAAATCCCAATTAATTTTCTAAAATTTGAAAATACGACTTTATTGTCGTCTTAAGTAGAAAATCCCAATTAATTTTCTAAAATTTGAAAATGCGACTTTATTGTCGGCTTAGATAGAAAATCCCAATTAATTTTCTAAAATTTGAAAATGCGACTTTAATGTCGTCTTAAGTAGAAAATCACAATTAATTTTCTATAATTTGAAAATCGCGACTTTTTGTTGTCTTAGATAGAAAATCCCAATTATTTTTCTAAAATTGAAAATGCGACTTTAATGTCGTCTTAAGTAGAAAATCCCAATTAATTTTCTAAAATTTGAAAATACGACTTTATTAAGTAATCTTAGACGGAAAATCTCAATTAATTTTCTAAAATTGAAAATGCGACTTTAACTTCGTCTTAGATATAAAAAATCCCAATTAATTTTCTAAAATTTGGAAAACTGCGACCTTAACGTTGTCTTAGATAGAGAATCCCTATTAATTTTCTAAAATTGAAAATGCGACTTTATTGTCGTCTTAAGTAGAAAATCCCAATTAATTTTCTAAAATTTGAAAATACGACTCTATTAACTCATCTTAGACGAAAATCTCAATCAATTTTCTAAAATTGAAAATGCGACTTTATACTTCGTCTTAGATAGAAAATCCCAATTAATTTTCTAAAATTTGAAAACGCGACCTTAACGTCGTCTTAGATAGAAAAATCCCTATTAATTTTCTAAAATTGAAAATACGACTTTATTGTCGTCTTAAATAGAAAATCCCAATTAATTTTCTAAAATTTGAAAATGCGACTTTATTGTCGTCTTAAATTGAAAATCCCAATTAATTTTTTTAAAATTTGAAAATGCGACTTTATTGTCGTCTTAGAGAGAAAATCCCAATTAATTTTCTAAAATTAAAAATGCGACTTTAATGTCGTCTTAGAGTAGAAAATCCCAATTAATTTTCTAAAATTTGAAAATACGACTTTATTATCGTCTTAAGTAGAAAATCCCAATTAATTTTCTAAAAAATGAAAATGCGACTTTATTGTCTTCTTAGATAGAAAATCCCAATTAATTTTCTAAAATTGAAAATGCGACTTTAATCTCGTCTTATGTAGAAAATCCCAATTAATTTTCTAAAATTTGAAAATGCGACTTCGTTGTCGTCTTAGATAGAAAATCCCAATTATATTTCTAAAATTTGAAAACGCAACTTTATTGTCGTCTTAGACGGAGAAAATCCCAATTAATTTTTACCGAAATTGAAAATGCGACTTTAACGTCGTCTTAGCTAGCAAATCTCCAATTAATTTTCTAAAATTTGAAAACGCGACTTTATTCTCGTCTTAGACAGAAAATCTCAATTAATTTTCTAAAATTAAAAATGCGACTTTAACGTCGTCTTAGATAGAAAATCCAAATTAATTTTCAAAAATTTGAAAACGTGACCTTAACGTTGTCTTAGATATGAAATCCCAATTAATTTTCTAAAATTGAAAATGCGACTTTAATGTCGTCTTAAGTAGAAAATCCCAATTAATTTTCTAAAATTTGAAAAAGCTTGACCTTAACGTTGTCTTAGATAGAAAATCCTTATTAATTTTCTAAAATTGAAAATGCGACTTTATTGTCGTCTTAAATAAGAAAATCCCATTTAATTTTCTAAAATTTGAAAATGCGACTTTATTGTCGTCTTAAATTGAAAATCCCAATTAATTTTTTAAAATTTGAAAATGCGACTTTATTGTCGTCTTAGAGAGAAAATCCCAATTAATTTTCTAAAATTAAAAATGCGACTTTAATGTCGTCTTAAGTAGAAAATCCCAATTAATTTTCTAAAAATTTGAAAATACGACTTTATTGTATCGTCTTAAGTAGAAAATCCCAATTAATTTTCTAAATGAAAATGGGACTTTATTGTCTTCTTAGATAGAAAATCCCAATTAATTTTCTAAAAATTGAAAATGCGACTTTAATCTCGTCTTATGTAGAAAATCCCAATTAATTTTCTAAAATTTGAAAATGCGACTTCGTTGTCGTCTTAGATAGAAAATCCCAATTATATTTCTAAAATTTGAAAACGCAACTTTATTGTCGTCTTAGTGAGAAAATCCCAATTAATTTTCTGAAATTGAAAATGCGACTTTAACGTCGTCTTAGCTAGCAAATCTCAATTAATTTTCTAAAATTTGAAAACGCGACTTTATTCTCGTCTTAAGAGAAAATCTCAATTAATTTTCTAAAATTAAAAACGCGACTTTAACGTCGTCTTAGATAGAAAATCCAAATTAATTTTCAAAAATTTGAAAACGTGACCTTAACGTTGTCTTAGATATGAAATCCCAATTAATTTTCTAAAATTGAAAATGCGACTTTAATGTCGTCTTAAGTAGAAAATCCCAATTAATTTTCTAAAATTTGAAAATGCGACTTTTTTGTCGTCTTAGATAGAAAATCCCAATTAATTTTTCGAAATTTGAAAACGCGACTTTATAGTCGTCTTGAGCATAGAAAATCCCAATTAATTGTCTACAATTAAAAATGCGACTTAATTGTCGTCTTAAGTAGATAATCCCAATTAATTTTCTAAAATTTGAAAATGCGACTTTTATTGTCGTCTTAGATTGAAAATCCCAATTAATTTTTAAAATTGAAAATGCAACTTTAATGTCGTCTTAATTTGAAAATTCCAATTAATTTTCTAAAATTTGAAAATACGACTCTATTAAGTCATCTTAGGCAAAAAATCTCAATTAATTTTCTAAAATTGAAAATGCGACTTTAACTTGCGTCTTAGATATAAAATCCCAATTAATTTTCTAAAATTTGAAAACGCGACCTTAACGTTGTCTTAGATAGAAAATCCCTATTAATTTTCTAAAATTGAAAATGCGACTTTATTGTCGTCTTAAGTAGAAAATCCCAATTAATTTTCTAAAATTTGAAAATGCGACTTTATTGTCGTCTTAAATTGAAAATCCCAATTAATTTTTAAAAATTTGAAAATGCGACTTTATGTGTCGTCTTAGATAGAAAATCCCAATTAATTTTCTAAAATTAAAAATGCGACTTTAATGTCGTCTTAAGTAGAAAATCCCAATTAATTTTCTAAAATTTGAATATACGACTCTATTAAGTCATCTTAGACAGAAAATCTCAATTAATTTTCTATAATTGAAAATGCGACTTTAACTTCGTCTGAGATAGAAAATCCCAAATAATTTTCTAAAATTTAAAAACGCGACCTTAAAGTTGTCTTAGATAGAAAATCCCTATTAATTTTCTAAAATTGAAAATGCGACTTTATTGTCGTCTTAAGTAGAAAATCGCAATTAATTTTCTAAAATTTGAAAATGCGACTTTATTGTTCGTCTTATTAAGAAAATCCCAATTAATTTTTAAAAAAATTTGAAAATGCGACTTTATTGTCGTCTTAGATAGAAAATCCCAATTAATTTTCTAAAATTAAAAATGCGACTTTAATGTCGTCTTAAGTAGAAAATCCCAATTAATTTTCTAAAATTTGAAAATACGACTTTATTGTCGTCTTTAAGTAGAAAATCCCAATTAATTTTCTAAAATTTGAAAATGCGACTTTATTGTCAGTCGTCTAGATAGTAAATCCCAATTAATTTTCTAAAATTAAAAATGCGACTTTAATGTCGTCTTAAGTAGAAAATCCCAATTAATTTTCTAAAATTTGAAAATACGACTCTATTAAGTCATCTTAGACGAGAAAATCTCAATTAATTTTCTAAAATTGAAAATGCGACTTTAACTTCGTCTAAGATAGAAAATCCCAATTAATTTTCTAAAATTTGAAAACGCGACCTTAACGTTGTCTTAGATAGAAAATCCCTATTAATTTTCTAAAATTGAAAATGCAACTTTATTGTCGTCTTAAGTAGAAAATCCCAATTAATTTTCTAAAATTTGAAAATGCGACTTTATTGTCGTCTTAAACTGAAAATCCCAATTAATTTTTAAAAATTTGAAAATGCGTCTTTATTGTCGTCTTAGATAGAAAATCCCAATTAATTTACTAAAATTAAAAATGCGACTTTAATGTCGTCTTAAGTAGAAAATCCCAATTAATTTTCTAAAATTTGAAAATACGACTTTATTGACGTCTTAAGTAGAAAATCCCAATTAATTTTCTAAAATTTGAAAATGCGACTTTATTGTCGTCTTAGATAGAAAATCCCAATTATTTTTCTAAAATTGAAAATGCGACTTTAATGTCGTCTTAAGTAGAAAATCCCAATTAATTTTCTAAAATTTGAAAATTCGACTTTATTGTCGTCTTAGATAGAAAATCCCAATTAATTTTTTAAAATTTGAAAACGCGACTTTATTATCGTCTTAGACAGAAAATCCCAATTAATTTTCTAAAATTTGAAAACGCGACTTTATAGTAGTCTTAGACAGAAAAACACAATTAATTTTCTAAAATTAAAAATGCGACTTAATTGTCGTCTTAAGTAGAAAATCCCAATTAATTTTTTTAAAATTTGAAAATGCGACTTTATTGTCGTCTTACATAGAAAATCCCAATTAATTTTCTAAAATTGAAAATGCGACTTCAATGTCGTCTTAAATAGAAAATCCCAATTAATTTTTAAAAATTTGAAAATACGACTTTATTGTCGTCTTAAACTGAAAATCCCAATTAATTTTTAAAAATTTGAAAATGCGACTTTATTGTCGTCTTAGATAGAAAATCCCAATTAATTTTCTAAAATTTGAAAATACGACTTTATTGTCGTCTTAAGTAGAAAATCCCATAATTACTATTAAATTTGAAAATGCGACTTTTTTGTCGTCTTAGATAGAAAATCCCAATTAATTTTCTAAAATTAAAAATGCGACTTTAATGTCGTCTTAAGTAGAAAATCCCAATTAATTTTCTAAAATTTGAAATTACGACTCTATTAAGTCATCTTAGACAGAAAATCTCAATTAATTTTCTAAAATTGAAAATGCGATTTAACTTCGTCTGAGATAGAAAATCCCAATTAATTTTCTAAAATTTGAAAACGCGACCTTAACGTTGTCTTAGATAGAAAATCCCTATTAATTTTCTAAAATTGAAAATGCGACTTTATTGTCGTCTTAAGTTGAAAATCCCATTAATTTTCTAAAATTTGAAAATGCGACTTTATTTTCGTCTTAAACTCAAAATCCCAATTAATTTTTAAAAATTTGAAAATGCGACTTTATTGTCGTCTTAGATAAAAATCCCAATTAATTTTCTAAAATTAAAAATGCAACTTTAATGTCGTCTTAAGTAGAAAATCCCAATTAATTTTCTAAAATTTGAAAATACGACTTTATTGTCGTCTTAAGTAGAAAATCCCAATTAATTTTTTAAAATTTGAAAATGCGACTTTATTTGTCGTCTTAAATAAGAAAATCCCAATTAATTTTCTAAAATTGAAAATGCGACTTTAATGTCGTCTTAAGTAGAAAATCCCAATTAATTTTTCTAAAATTTGAAAATGCGACTTTATTGTCGTCTTAGATTGAAAATCCCAATTAATTTTCTAAAATTGAAAATGCGACTTTAATGTCGTCTTAAGTAGAAAATCCCAATTAATTTTCTAAAATTTTGAAAATGCGACTTTATTGTCGTTTTAGATAGAAAATCCCAATTAATTTTTTAAAATTTGAAACGCGACTTTATTGTCGTCTTAGACGAGAAAATCCCAATTAATTTTCTAAAATTTGAAAACGCGACTTTATAGTAGTCTTACGAGGAAAAACACAATTAATTTTCTAAAATAAAAAATGTGACTTTAATGTCGTCTTAAGTAGAAAAATCCCAATTAATTTTCTAAAATTTAAAAACTGCGACTTTATTGTCGTCTTAGACAGAAAATCCTAATTAATTTTCTGAAATTGAAAATGCGACTTTAACGTCGTCTTAGATAGAAAATCCCAATTAATTTTATAAAATTTGCAAACACGACATTATTGTCGTCTTAAGAGAAAGAAAATCCCAATTAATTTTCAAAAATTTGAAAACGCGACTTTTTTGTCGTCTTAGGCAGAAAATCTCAATTAATTTTCCAAATTGAAAATGCGACTTTAAAGTCGTCTTAGATGGAAAATCCTAATTAATTTTCAAAATTTTGAAAATGCGACTTTATTAGTCCTATAGATAGTAAATCCCAATTAATTTTCTAAAAGTAAAAAATGCGACTTTAATGTCGTCTTAAGTAGAAAATCCCAATTAATTTTCTAAAATTTGAAAATACGACTCTATTAAGTCATCTTAGACGAGGAAAATCTCAATTAATTTTCTAAAATTGAAAATGCGACTTTAACTTCGTCTAAGATAGAAAATCCCAATTAATTTTCTAAAATTTGAAAACGCGACCTTAACGTTGTCTTAGATAGAAAATCCCTATTAATTTTCTAAAATTGAAAATGCAACTTTATTGTCGTCTTAAGTAGAAAATCCCAATTAATTTTCTAAGAATTTGAAAATGCGACTTTATTGTCGTCTTAATAATAACGAAAATCCCAATTAATTTTTAAAAATTTGAAAATGCGTCTTTATTGTCGTCTTAGATAGAAAATCCCAATTAATTTCCTAAAATTAAAAATGCGACTTTAATGTCGTCTTAAGTAGAAAATCCCAATTAATTTTCTAAAATTTGAAAATACGACTTTATTGACGTCTTAAGTAGAAAATCCCAATTAATTTTCTAAAATTTGAAAATGCGACTTTATTGTCGTCTTAGATAGAAAATCCCCAATTATTTTTCTAAAATTGAAAATGCGACTTTAATGTCGTCTTAAGTAGAAAATCCCAATTAATTTTCTAAAATTTGAAAATTCGACTTTATTGTCGTCTTAGATAGAAAATCCCAATTAATTTTTTAAAATTTGAAAACACGACTTTATTATCGTCTTAGACGAGAAAATCCCAATTAATTTTCTAAAAATTTGAAAACGCGACTTTATAGTAGTCTTAGGCAGAAAAACACAATTAATTTTCTAAAATTAAAAATGCGACTTAATTGTCGTCTAAGTAGAAAATCCCAATTAATTTTTTTAAAATTTGAAAATGCGACTTTATTGTGGTCTTACATAGAAAATCCCAATTAATTTTCTAAAATTGAAAATGCGACTTGATGTCGTCTTAAATAGAAAATCCCAATTAATTTTTAAAAATTTGAAAATACGACTTTATTGTCGTCTTAAAGCGAAAATCCCAATTAATTTTTAAAAATTTGAAAAATGCGACTTTATTGTCGTCTTAGATAGAAAATCCCAATTAATTTTCTAAAAATTTGAAAATACGACTTTATTGTCGTCTTAAGTAGAAAATCCCAATTAATTTTCTAAAATTTGAAAATGCGACTTTTTTGTGTCGTCTTAGATAGAAAATCCCAATTAATTTTCTAAAATTAAAAATGCGACTTTAATGTCGTCTTAAAGTAGAAAATCCCAATTAATTTTCTAAAATTTGAAATTACGACTTTATTAAGTCATCTTAGACGAGAAAATCTCAATTAATTTTCTAAAATTGAAAATGCGATTTAACTTCGTCTGAGATAGAAAATCCCAATTAATTTTCTAAAATTTGAAAACGCGACCTTAACGTTGTCTTAGATAGAAAATCCCTATTAATTTTTCTAAAATTGAAAATGCGACTTTATTGTCGTCTTAAGTTGAAAATCCCAATTAATTTTCTAAAATTTGAAAATGCAAGACTTTATTGTCGTCTTAAACTCGGAAAATCCCAATTAATTTTTAAAAATTTGAAAATGCGACTTTATTGTACTTTTTTTTTTTTTTTTTTTTTTTTTTGTCTTAGATAGAAAATCCCAATTAATTTTCTAAAATTAAAAATGCAACTTTAATGTCGTCTTAAGTAGAAAATCCCAATTAATTTTCTAAAATTTGAGAAAATACGACTTTAATGTCGTCTTAAGTAGAAAATCCCAATTAATTTTCTAAAATTTGAAAATGCGACTTTATTGTCGTCTTAAATAGAAAATCCCAATTAATTTTCTAAAATTGAAAAATGCGACTTTAATGTCGTCTTAGTAGAAAATCCCAATTAATTTTCTAAGAATTTGAAAATGCGACTTTATTGTCGTCTTAGATAGAAAATCCCAATTATTTTTCTAAAATTGAAAATGCGACTTTAATGTCGTCTTAAGTAGAAAATCCCAATTAATTTTCTAAAATTTGAAAATGCGACTTTATTGTCGTTTTAGATAGAAAATCCCAATTAATTTTTTAAAATTTGAAAACGCGACTTTATTGTCGTCTTGGATGAGAAAATCCCAATTAATTTTCTAAAATTTGAAAACGCGACTTTATAGTAGTCTTAGATGAGAAAAACACAATTAATTTTCTGAAATTAAAAATGTGACTTTAATGTCGTCTTAAGTAGAAAATCCCAATTAATTTTCTAAAATTTAAAATGCGACTTTAGTTATAGATTTTAGACAAGAAAATCCTAATTAATTTTCCGAAATTGAAAGAGAAATGCGACTTTAACGTGTAGGTCTTAGATAGAAAATCCCAATTAATTTTATAAAATTTGATACAAACGACTTTTTGTGTCGTCTTGAAAAGAAAATCCAATTAATTTTCAAAAATTTGAAAACGCGAGCTTTATTATGTCGTCTTAGACAGAAAATCTCAATTAATTTTACGAAAGTGAAAATGCGACTTTAAAGTAGTCTTAGATAGAAAATCCTAATTAATTTTCCCAAAAATTTAATGAAAAACACGCGACTTTTATTATAACGTACTTAGCTAGAAAATCAGCCAATTAATTTTCTAAAATTGAAATTGCGAACTTTAATGTACGTCTTAAGTAGAAAATCCCAATTATTTTTTTCTAAAATTTGAAAATACGACTTTATTAAAGTCATCTTAGACAAGAAAATCTCAATTAATTTTCTAAAATTGAAAATGCGACTTTAATTTACGTATCTTAGATGAAAATCCCAATTAATTTTCTAAAATTTAAACGTGCGACCTTAACTTTGTCTAAAATAGAAAATCTCAATTAATTTTCTAAAATTGAAAATGCGACTTTATTAGTCGATCTTAAGTAGAAAATCCCCATTAATTTTCTAAAAGAAATTTGACAATGCTTAGACTTTATTGTCGTCTTAGACGAGAGAAAATCCCAATTAATTTTACGAAATTGAAAAGCTACGACTTTAACGTGACGTCTTACACAGAAAATCCTTATTAATTTTCTAAAATTTAAAGCAGCGACTATATTGTGCGTCTTAGATAGAAAATCCCAATTAAATTTCTTAAAATTGAAAATGCGACTTTAATGTCGTCTTAAGTAGAAAATCCCAATTAATTTTCTAAAATTTGAAAATGCGACTTTATTGTCGTCTTAGATAGAAAATCCCAATTAATTTTCTAAAATTTAAAAATGCGACGTTATTGTCTTTGTCGATCTTAAGTAGAAAATCCCAATTAATTTTCTAAAATTTAAAAATGCGGACTTTATTGTCGTCTTAAGCGAAAATCCAATTAATTTTTTAAAAATTTGAAAATGCGACTTTATTGTCGTCTTAAGCTGAAAAAATCCCAATTAATTTTTTAAAAATTTGAAAATGCTTGACTTTTGTGTCGTCTTAGATAGAAAATCCCAATTAATTTACCTAAAATTAAAAATACTCACAAGACTTTTAATGTCGAAATCTTAAGTAGAAAATCTCAATTAATTTTCTAAAATTTGAAAATACGACTTTTATTGTCGTCTTAGATAGGAAAATCCCAATTAATTTTCCAAAATTTAAAAACGCGACTTTATTGTCGTCTTAGACCGAAAATCCCAGTCAATTTTCTACAGAAAGTGAAAATGCGACTTTAATGTCGTCTTAAAGCGAAAATCCCAATTAATTTTTAAAAATTTGAAATTGCGACTTTTATTGTCGTCTTAGATAGAAAATCCCAATTAATTTTCCTAAAATAAAAAATGCGACTTTAATGTCGACTTAAGTAGAAAATCCCCAATTAATTTTCTAAAATTTGAAAATACGACTTTATTGTCGTCTTAGATAGAAAATCCCAATTAATTTTCCTAAAATTTAAAAACACGACTTTATTGTCGTATTAGACGAAAATCCCAATTAATTTTTACAAAGTGAAAATGCAACTTTAACGTCGTCTTAGATAGAAAATCCCAATTAATTTTCTAAAATTTGCGAAACGCGACTTTATTGTCGTCTTAGATAGAAAATCCCAATTAATTTTCTAAAATTTAAAACGCGACTTTATTGTCGTCTTAGACAGAGAAAATCCCAATTAATTTTTAGGAAATTGAAAATGCGACTTTAACGTCGTCTTAGATAGAAAATCCCAATTAATTTTTCTAAAATTTGCAAACCGCGACTTTATTGTAGTCGTAGATAGAAAATCCCCAATTAATTTTCTAAAATTGAAAATACGACTTTAATGTCGTCTTATGTAGAAAATCCCAATTAATTTTCTAAAATTTGAAAATGCGACTTCATTGTCTTCTTAGATACAAAAAACCCATTTATATTTCTAAAATTTGGAAACGCGACTTTATTGTCGTCTTAGACCGGAAAATCCCAATTAATTTTTACGAAAGTGAAAATGCGACTTTAACGTCGTCTTAGATAGCAAATCCTAATTAACTTTCTAAAATTTGAAACGTGACTTTATTGTCGTCTTAGATAGAAAATCCCAATTAATTTTCTAAAATTTGGCAACGACTTTATTCTCGTCTTGGGAACCGGAAAATCTCAATTAATTTTCTAAAATTAAAAACGCGACTTTAACGTCGTGATTAGATAGAAAATCCAAATTAATTTTCTAAAATTTGAAAACGCGACCTTAACGTTGTCTTAGATATGAAATCCCAATTAATTTTCTAAAATTGAAAATGCGACTTTAATGTCGTCTTAAGTAGAAAATCCCAATTAATTTTCTAAAATTTGAAAATGCGACTTTATTGTGCGTCTTAGATAGAAAATCCCAATTAATTTTCGAAATTTTAAAAACGCGACTTTATAATCGTCTTAGGCAAGAGAAGAAAATCCCGATTAATTTTCTACAATTTAAAATGCAACTTAATTGTCGTTTTAAGTAGATAATCCCAATTAATTTTCTAAAATTTGAAAATGCGACTTTATTGTACGTCTTAGATAGAAAATCCCAATTAATTTTCTAAAATTTGAAAATGCAACTTTTAATGTCGTCTTAAGTTGAAAATCCCAATTAATTTTCTAAAATTTGAAAATGCGACTTTATTAAGTCGTCTTAGATAGAAAATCCCAATTAATTTTCTAAAATTGAAAATGCGACTTCAATGTCGTCTTAAGTAGAAAATCCCAATTAATTTTCTAAAATTTGGAAAATGCGACTTTATTGTCGTCTTAGATAGAAAATCCCAATTAATTTTAAAAATTTGAAAACGCGACTTTATAGTCGTCTTAGGAAGACAATCAGTGTTTCACAATTAAAAATGCGACTTTATTGTCGTCTTAAGTAGATAATCCCAAATTAATTTTCTAAAATTTGAAAATACGACTTTTGTATCGTCTTAGATAGAAAATCCCAATTAATTTTCTAAAATTGAAAATGCAACTTTAATGTCGTCTTAAGTTGAAAATCTCAATGGTATTATTTTTTTTAAAATTTGAAAAATACGACTCTATTAAGTCATCTTAGACGAAAATCTCAATTAATTTTCTAAAATTGAAAATGCGACTTTAACTTCGTCTTAAATAGAAAATCCCAATTAATTTTTAAAAATTTGAAAACAGCGACCTTATTGTTGTCTTAGATAGAAAATCCCTATTAATTTTCTAAAATTGAAAATGCGACTTTATTATTCGTCTTAAGTAAGAAAATCCCAATTAATTTTCAAAAATTTGAAAATGCGACTTTATTGTCGTATTAAAGAAAAAGAAAATCCCAATTAATTTTTTAAAAATTTGAAAATGCGACTTTATTGTCGTCTTAGATAGAAAATCCCAATTAATTTTCTAAAATTTAAAAATGCGACTTTAATGTCTTCTTAAGTAGAAAATCCCAATTAATTTTCTAAAATTTGATTAAATACGACTTTATTGTTGTGCTTAAGTAGAAAATCCCAATTAATTTTCTAAATTTTGAAAATGCGACTTTATTTTTTTTGTGCGTGCTTAGGTAGAAAATCCCAATTAATTTTCTAAAAATTGAAAATGCGACTTTAATGTCGTCTTAAAGTAGAAAATCCCAATTAATTTTTCTAAGAATTTGAAAATGCGACTTTAGTGTCGTCTTAGATAGAAAATCCCAATTATTTTTCTAAAATTGAAAATGCGACTTTAATGTCGTCTTAAGTAGAAAATCCCTAATTAATTTTCTAAAATTTGAAAATGCGAAACTTTATTGTATGTCTTAGATAGAAATCCCAATTAATTTTCTAAAATTTGAAAACTCTGGCGACTTTATTGTCCTCTTAGATAGAAAATCCCAATTAATTTTTTAAAATTGAAAATGCGACTTTAATGTCGTCTTAAGTAGAAAATCCCAATTAATTTTCTAAAATTTGAAAATGCGACTTTATTGTCGTCTTAGATAGAAAATCCCAATTAATTTTCTAAAATTTGAAAACGCGACTTTATTGTCGTCATTTTTTTTTTAGTCTTATGAATTTATCTTTTTGTTAATGGGAGGGACTTAGGAATGATTAACTTGATCGACTTAGTTTTTATCACAGTTTTTATGGTATTGATGTATCTAGTTATAAAGTCACCATCATTCACTTTTTATGACTTCATGTGTTATCGTAAGCTTGCCTAAATTAGGACATTGTCGAGTCGTAGTCGCCTTAAAGTGATGCATTGTCATGTCATGTCACCTAAAGGAGTTGACAAGGTTATTACCTCTAGATAAACTACGGTGGACCAATCATCATATGGCAAAAAAATTTATCTCAGTTTTCCAAAAATCTTTAAGAAATTTTTTATGCGTATCTTATTAAGCTTTTATCGGAAAATGATGATACTATTTATATAAAATAGATTGATCGAGTCATTACTTTGGATGGCTGTTAGAAAAATGGATCGTATCAATGTTCTTGATTCATCATTGACCTTTGTTTATTGATGTTCGACTTCGGCAAAAAATTGTCACACCACAAATGCTTGGTCATTAACCATTGTTAGGGATGCTCCTTATTACCCCATGGACAATACTCAAACTTATTATCCATGGCACGAATCATGGATGATCATCTTTTTCTTCTATAAAGGGCATGGTTCTTCATTACCAAATGCACCATCTTCATTACTCCAACATCTTCTCTAGCCTTTTTTTCTTTCACAAAAAAAAAAGGCTCCTAGTTATGAAGAAACTAATGAAATGGGGAATGGTGATAAAAAATAAGTCTCGGAATCACAAGAGTTTGGAGCGACCAAGAGGCTGATATTCTTCTTCTTCCGGTTTTACTAAGGCTCTCATGCCTTTGTTTTCCTTTCTATTTGTTATGAAATGATTCATCTTTGCTTCCCAATTTTGGGATGAAACTCGTTCATGTCTTAAAACTTTGGGGCGGGAGTTGTGCCTCTTGTTGAAGGAGTCGAGGGATTGCCCAATTACCCATCGATGGTCCCGGTTATTACACATAGGTCTCTCTAAGGATCTCGGGAGATTTATCGACAATTTTATATATCTTCTTGAAAACCTTCATGGGAACTACCTCCGATATGGTGATGTACTTCTTTTTAACTTGCTTGTTGACTTTTCAATTTGGCACTTAGCGATTCTCCTACCAATGCCCGGCTATAGGATTGCTAGAGAAAATGCTTGTATTCTTATGATTTTGGAAGTACCCTCAGCTAAATGGTCTTTAAACACATGCCATGTCCGGTGTGTTTCACTTATTCCTAGAAAGGCTCATTAGTGGGGGTCGCCTTGGACCGCTTATTTTGGAAATGTTCCTTGGTTTAGATGAACTAAAGAAACCCTCAAAGCTTTGTGAAGGGGACGCCCGTAGCTTGGATTGTTTTGTGGTTATTAGAAAAAATTTTCTCTTATGGAAACCTCATGAGGAATCTTGGCTAAAAGACTAATCATATCAGAAAGAGGCTTTCATCCTTTCTTCTATCCCAACTTAGTAGAAATGGTGGGTGGGGGAGGATTATTTCCTCTGACTAAGACATAAAGGTGGGTCCTGAGCTTCACGTTGACGTGTAGTGCGATTACGTATATTGCAAATTCGGTCGAATGAGGTGTCTGATACAGGGCTTTGCCCAGTCACTTACACCTTCAATGGAGGTGTCTAAAGGCAAATTGGTTGGGAGACATCAACACATTCCTTTCCCTTTTCCGAGACTCTTCCATCTTGTACCACTTATGAGGGCGATATGAGGTGGACCATTCGGAGAGATGCCTCCTATATTGTGGAGCTAAGATTATATCGGCCTTGGGACCTTCCTTTCCCGATTGATGAAGATTACCTTTAGTGGCTCTACGGATATTGGTCGAATGTGTGGTTCGAGCGGGCCTAGCAAGAAGAAGGAAGGGTTTGAGAAATGAAGGCTTTATGTCTTTTATGTAAGATATAAAGTACCCCGGTTAGGATGAATAAAAAAATACGTTTTTGAATTATACACTTGTGAGAAATTCAATGTGAACACAATTCTAAACACGTGCACACTTTAACATTAAATATGACATCCAAATCATAGTGAATCAATTATACTGCACACAAAAAGCATAACACATAAACCTTAAAAAAGAAAACAAAAACATCCTTGCATGTTTCATCATTTTCTTTTTTTTTTCGTTTTTAATTTCTTTTTTCGTTTTTTTCTTTTTTTTTTTCGTTTTTTTCTTACCTTACTGTGAATACTGCGAACACATGTCATGTTTTATTAAAAATGATTAAATAGGATACAAAATCCGAAATTGCTTGGTTACTTGACCATGGCAATTACAAATTACTTTGATCCTTGAGCGTAATATTTCTTGGCCCGATCGAGATTGGTGAAATGGGTGGCGAATTCATTTCCATCAAAATCCATTAGCTTTCTTGCTCAGTCGTGGTGACATGCTGACTAGGAATGGCCCCGGACCGGTTAGGCAGACAGATTTTCCTCGGGGATCATCGATGGGGCTCACATTCCTTTAAGACTAGATCACCTTCTTGAATGCCTCTCTCTCGAACCCTCTTGTTAAATGCACGAGCAAATCTCCACTGACGAGAGTTGAATGTTATCAAGCTGTAGTGGTGCTCATCGCAAATCCGAATCTCATCGTAACGAGTTTTTGTACCATTGGTCTTCGAGATTTCATTTATGTATGACCACGCAGGGTGTATCTCCACCTATGGGTAGGACTGGCTCCATCCCGCTAAACCAAGAATATGGGGTTATTCTGGTTGAGTTCGTTGATATTTTCTATATCCCCAAGGGCATATGGTAGTTTATTAATGCCCATTCCCTAGTCTTCTCGAGTCATCTTAGCGATAACAGTGCTTTGATTGTCTTATTGGTGCTTCCCACTTCCGGGTTTGTTTGGGGACGACAAGGTGAGGAACGTGATGCTTGATTGCATATTTTCACGAGTTGTCTTGGATGACCCTCAAATTGTGATCCATTACTCGGAGATGATTTCGAAAGGTCATGCGTACCGGCGGATAGTGTTATTAATCACAAATTTCAAGACTTGCTTTGCCCCCAGCTTTGAAAATGATGCGGCTTGACCCACTTCGAAAAATATCAGTGCTAAAAAAGAATATATTGATGCCCATTTGAAGACTTTCGAGATGAATTTGTCAGATTATGTCTATGCCCCGACTTGAGAAAATGGTCGAGGAGAAATCATATTATGTAATGACACGGGTGGCATATATTGAAGGCTTGCAAATATCGACATTGTTTCGCGAAACACGGGTAACTATCCGATCACCTTACAGAGTGCTCCCAACAGAAACACCTTCTGCAAATTTTATGAGCCGGCATTCTTCCGTTCATATGGGGTCCACATTCACCCTATGAACTTCTTCCATGATGGTTTGTTTTTCCCTATCATTTACGCGAGTTGTGGGGTACCATCAATCCTTTGTGATATGGTACGCCTTTTAGTATGAAAATAACGGCCCAACCTTCGATGGCTATGCGGTCTTTCTTGCCACCACCCTCTTGATATGGTTTCCGAGAAAATTCTTGATATCTTTATACCAGGGCGTCATCATCATCTTGTTGAGCCGGCGTGGAGAAAATTTGTGCTGCGTCCTTTGTAGGCCCCTTCCTTTCTTGGTCATCGATTGAATTTTGTGCCATTTTCCCATGTTAAATTAACGGTGAGATTTGTTTAAGCATCATGAAACTATTTTGTTCTCGAGGAAGATGTTTGAAGCTTATATCATCAAGGAAATAAGGGATCGATTCTTGATGGCACTCGTGTGGTGAAGTCTCTCATCTTTAACCTCGCAGTTCACATTGTTTGAGATATGATGAGATTAGAGATCTCCGTATACGTTGAGATGTCTTGCTCACCTTTACCAAGCGGCCTTTACTCCATATATACATGCTTCATACTCGGCTATATTGTTTGTTGTTGGGAAATCGACTTGATGATAAATGGAGATAATATGGACTCCATCGGAAGGATCTACTTACGAAACTCTACGCTTTCCATTACCTCACTCGTCATAATCTCCATCGAAATATATGCCCCAATTATTGGATTGTCGATGAATAATAAGTACTCATCGGGAATGCATCGGCATATTCGTCTCACGACACTAGTCCTCTACAAAGCACTAGTGGAAAAAAACGCAAGCTGCGGTCACGGGGCACGTTTTACTATTAGCTTGACCCACAAATTAGCATGGGCTCGATTAACTCCGCACTTGGCCCTTTATTGGTCTGCGGTTTTGGTGAACGACCTATACAAAGAGTGCGGTTTTGTGCACGACCTAATGAAAAAGCCTAGTTCTTGGGCGAAAATTCCGGTGGGCGGATTTCCCTGAGCTCACATATCGACATACGGAAATCAGCCCCGACCTCTCCTCTCTGTCTCCCGGTTTTCGATTTTACGTCTCGCCTCGTCAAGACCCCGTCCCTCTCTCTCTCCCACTGCTCTCTCCCTCTCTCTCTCTCTCTCTCTCTCTCTCTCTCTCTCTCTCTCTTGGCGTCTCTCTCGCCTGCCGCGGCTCGCTCGCTCGTCGAAGCTTCTCTCGCACTAACTCTTCCTCTTACGCTTGGTCCGGTCCTTTTGTTCATTGCAACGACAATGTTAGGGTTAGGGTTTTCGACATTACAGCGGAAGAAAAGAGGAGGAGATTCCGGCATTAGAAAACGATGATTGACGTCGAAACTTCAGCTTAATTCATCTAATGCCCGGACTTTTGAGGAGTCGTAGGATTGCCTTGTGGTGTGAAACGTTGTTGGCGTTCGTTTTCATCTCGTTCCCTTTCATATGATTTCGAGGACTTTCGCGGCAATGATTATTCGTTGTCAGCCTTCTTTTCCCCTCTTGATGGCCATTTCTCATCTCTTTCTCTTACAATTTATGCTCTCTTTTTTTTTATTTACCGATTTTTTCTTCGTTGAAATTTATACAGGGTTTTGTTACCCTCTTGATTTTTTTTTGTGTTTTTGTTCTTTTGTAATATGTTTAATGTTTAAGATTCTTTTTCTTGGGTTAATTTGGATATTGGTTTGTGTGTAGTATGTTTTTGTTTAAAAATATGATGACCTTGTTGTAGAGTAGTTGATTCTAAGATTCCTCTTTTTTTGTTCTCTAGAAGCTCGGAAATTATTCCTAAGTATAAAATGGGAATCGAGTGAAGAAAGAATCGTTCTTTTGCTTTCATTAGAGCAAAAATACAAGCCAAATTCAATGGCTTGAGATTTCTTCTCATTTTCACTTCTTCTCTTCTCCTGACTCTTGGGTAACTCTCTTTCTTCATTATTTAGTGTTAATTACTTCTTGAAGCTAATTGCATCAACGATTATTGGTTGTGTTATTTTCATGCTTGAATTTTTGAAGTTTTGAAAAAGAAGTACTTCATTGTTGTATAATGAGCATTTATTTTGGGTTGTTGAGATTTTAATATGGTTTGCATTAAGACTCGATTTTGTGATATGAGTTGGGCGGTTGGAAGTATCGTAAAGTGGCTTCCGGTTGAGTTCTTTGCCATCATCTTGTTTTTCACGCCATTATTGCATGCGCACTCTTAGATATGATGACTTATAGTTGTATGAAGGGGTGGGGGTGTTTGGAGGCACTAGAGTCGTATCTATGGTGTATACCTTTCTTTGTTGTCTACACCTTTCACCACTCCTCCAAGTGGTGTCTTCTTGGATCTTGCCATGGCTCTTACCTTACAGCTCTCTTGTTGCGCGGCTAGTGGCGGTAGTGGTCTTTGTTTGTCAAACTTTTATTGTATTTTTGAATGTAACCCTCCCAAATCTCTCTTTAAATTGAGTTTTGTTATGTTGAAGTTATGAAAGTAGGGTGATAATAAATTTGTGTTCGATTGATTATGTGAATGAGTATGTTGTTGTTGTTGTTGTTGATATGAATCCCATGTAGTTTAAAAAAGATGATGTTCGGTTGTGTACTTACCTCTTTTACAATTGCAATATCCTTGTTTGTTTTCCCGATTACATTCCTTTATTGGTGATACTCTACATTAGTTTTATGTTGTATGTGAGTTGGCTTTCTCTTATTATTAGTTATTGACAGTGTAGAAAATAATAGTTAATGAATGAAGGAACTAATAGTAGTTGCTAGCTTAGCATAGCTCCTTTGATGATTGAACCAAAAGATAATACATGAAATTAGTTCTTATTTCTTCTTTCGTTTCTTGATTCTTCTATTGATTCTTATTTCTTCTTTTCGTTCTTGTTTCTTACATTTTGTTTTTTAGATCCAGTCGGTATGGTGGTGCGCCTCAGCGGGTGCGGGTTGTCTGCCGGAGTCCAGAACATGGCCCAGGACCTCTTTCTCCTCTTATTTGCTTTAAGGTTTTATAAAAAAATTATGTCGCCAGTGAATCCTAAACGATGGAAGAGATTTTGAGGATTTCTAAGCTGCATTAGTTGCGCTATTGTTCGTGCGCTCCTTTGGTACTTTCTTATCTCTCTCTCTCTCTTCAATTTTTTATATCTGGGTTTTTCTGTAACCGTTTTTGTGGTATGGGTTTGTTTTCTCTCTATCTCTCTCTCTCTGTGATCGGGTAAGATGATTTTTCTCGTAATTTTTTGCATAGGTTTTGAAAGTAATACCTAAATTAGTGAAGTGGGTTTCAAATTCGCTGGTCAGGTAGATTAAAAGTGAATTGTTTTGGATTATGTTCCAACTTTTTATCATTTGATTTCATGTTTAGTTTTTGGCTATTCCAGAGAGTGAGGAACTTATTCATTACAGGTGTCTACTGGGGTCCTTTTTGTTTGACTCTGTTTAAGGGAAAATATTGACACAATATTTCCTATCTTATTGATTTTCTTTAATTTCTTTACTTAATATCATTAGATTTGCACTCATTTTGATCATGTTATCATCTCTGACTTGATTTTCACACAAGCATGCTCTGTTTGTGAGCCATAATTCAATTGTCATTTGTCAATAATCGTTTTGGTTGCAGATACGTGCCGTTGTGTTTATCTTATGGTCTTCCGCATAGTTGTGCCTTTGAGTGTAGATGAACATGAGTGTACTGGTCTTTGTA